>JAKLMW010000061.1:0-133317 GCA_022813215.1 Talaromyces ruber | reverse complement strand
CCAATTTGTTTTTTTTTTGGGGGGCTCGCATTCGGGGGGGGGGTTTTTTTAAAAAGGGGGGGCAGTTATATAACAATTGTGCCCATTATTACCACCCGGAAACGGGCCACCCCCCCCCCCCCCCCCCCCCTCCCTGAGAAAGAGCCCTCCTCGTCGGTCTTTCTTCCCTCTTTCTTGGACTATCTTCCATCTTGCTTTCCATTCTCACATGTTTTGACTCTTTGATTCTCGCGAGGACGCGTCCCTTGTGTACAGCTATCATGGATATGTCAAGCATGAATATGGGCGATATGTCCACGGCTGCGGGCATACCGACCTTTTTCCAGTTCCAGCAGTACTACTGGGCCGTCGTTGGGACTTTCATTGCTATTGCGACTGTAGCCAATATATTCAATCTGTTTCTCGCAAAGCAGCGGTAAGTCTGGCAGCTACCACTCGTTCTGCTTCATAATACTGACAGAACCAGTCTATTCGATAAATCAAACACACCAGCGCAGCCAAAATCAATACTTTTCAAGACATATGCAACCATCACAGCAACCACCAGAGAAGTCGCCAATGCGGCACTGCAACCCATCAAACTGGGTGGCTATACCCTACACCTTGCGCCCATCGGACCCGTGTCGCTGATGTTGGCTAACCTGTTGACTATATTGATCATGATGTTTTATGGCTTCGATACTGTCAACTGGGTGAACTGGGAGAACATCGGCTACCGAGGTGGCTTCATGACTATCTGCCAACTACCCTTGGTTATCCTGCTGGCCGGGAAACAGAACATCATTGGGCTATTCACCGGGAGCAGCCATGAACAACTTAATTGGTACCATCGCTGGGTGTCGCGGACGTTGTGGTTGTCAGCTACAATTCATATGGCCTTCTGGTTCCGAGACTACGGGAAATTTCATTACGTTGTGACTATGATCAAGACCGATTACTACACCAAGCATGGCTTTGCGGCATGGATCATTTTGACTTTTATTTTCCTCACTTCGTTCGCGCCAGTCCGTCGCTGGAACTACGAGTTTTTCGTCATTCAACACATTGTCACCATGGCCGGTTTCCTTGCCGCGGTGTATCTGCATGCTCCCGACGAAGTCAAGTTTTGGGTCTGGATTCCGATCGGCTTTGTATGTTTCGATCGATTCGCAAGGATTCTCGTTCTGGCCTTTGCCAATTTGTCCATTATCCATTTTTGGTCAAAGAAGCCACGACCGTTTTTTGCCAACCAGGCTACGTTCACACCTCTGCCCGGGAACGTTACACGCATTACCATCCAGGATCCGCTTATCAGCTGGAAACCCGGACAGCATTTTTTCTTGAGTTGCCACTCGGTGGTACCTCTGCAAAGTCACCCTTTCACAATCATGTCACTGCCATCTGACAATAAAGTTGAGTTTCTCGTGCGTGCGGAGAAAGGCGGTACCCGACGGTTCTTCCGGTTTGCCACAAAGCGTAGTGCATTACTCGGCGAAACGCAATCGTCAGATAACAGCAAACGAACAGTGTTCATAGAAGGACCGTATGGGTCTCTACGGCCATTACGTCAATTCGACAGCGTCATCCTCCTTGCCGGTGGAATGGGCTGTACCTACACCCTACCGCTGATGCGTGATATTGTACATGCATGGAAGCAAGAACCTCAGAGAAGTATGCGATTAGCCGCAACGAAACGAATCCGCTTTGTCTGGGTGATCAAGTCACGCAGCCAATTGAGCTGGGTGGAACCAGAGTTGCAATCTGTGCTGCAAGACTTGCAGAACCTCAGGCAGCAACATCCGGATATGGATAAAGAGATAGAGATGAGTATATACTTGACATGCGATGAAGCGCTGGAAAGATCTACGCGCCCAGCCACTACAGTGACAGCGCAACGCAGTTTTACAGAGATTTCAAGAACCGAAGACGTTGACGAAAAGAAGACCTTCGAAACAGAGAATGTCGTCGTGAGATCCGTCTCGTCGACATCCGAGTCATCGGGCATCAAAGAGAGGTCAGGCTGCGGTATTACGAGGAATTGCTGCTGCACGACCACCATCGAAAACGAAGATGATATCTCATTCGTACAGAAATGCAAGTGTTCTGGCGCAGCAGGAAAGGTACCACCGTCGATACCGTCGTCTCCCTCAACTACCTCTCTAGTAGACATGAAAGGATTCAAGGCCATGACCGGTCGACCTCATCCGCGATCTATTATACATCCTGTCCTAGAGCAGGCTGAGGGAGAGAGCGCGGTCGTCGTATGTGGACCGCGAGGACTTGCTGCTGATGTGCGACAAAGCGTTGTTTCGTTGAGTGATGAGCGAGCCGTGCATAAGGGTACGGGCGCGCAGGGTATATACCTTCATGTTGAGAATTTTGGGTGGTAGTCACTTGATGCGTTATAAATTATGTACATAGATTACGAATATATCATCAATTCTTTGGTAGCAGATCTTGATAGTCAGAAATTGAATGTTGCATGTAGGCGTAGGGTTAAGGCTAGGTGTGGATGCACGTGAGTCAGAGCTCGGAGCTCCACCATGACGTACGTACTCCGACTTATCCTCGTACCTTTCTCCAACCTCACCATTCAACAGCACAGCTCAACTCAGCGAAAGAAACCACGCTCCTCAATTTTCTACCATTAAATCGATATCAAAATGTTCAGAATCGTACGTCCAATTCCTCCCTCACCCACAATACATTTCAACAACACACAACTTTTAGATTAAGAGCTAATGACAACCAGCACAAAACCCTCGACATAATAACCATCTTCCACAAACCCTCCCTCCCTTCCTCAACCCGGGTCCTCAACCTCCTTCGCACCACATCCGCAAACGCATCGGAACAGGCAAACGCTACTTTAGACCAGGCCAGCTCGACTACACCTTCCGGAGTTAAGGACCTGCGCGACGACTTTGAGATTGAAGTCACAGAATCCCTCCCGACGCCGGATCAATTAAGTACGATTATCGATTATTTGGGATCAAAGGGTGTGAAGGCCGGCGCTGTTGTGCAGGGTGCTGTGAGTAAGGATGATGCGTTGAAGAAGTTGAGTGAGAGTGGGTTTGCGAGGCCGATTGTATGTCTCCCCTTTCTGCTTCATCCATACGATTGGATTTTTTTTTTTTTTTTAATGATGGGAATTTTTTTGTGACTGACTTTTTGGGTGCGGTAGGTAGTCGATTGGAGTAACGGAAAAGCCGTCATAGGCGACAATGAATCGGAGATACTGCGTCTGTTAAGGAAAGGGGATGAATCGATCTAGTCCTTTTCCCCCTCTTCCTTCTTTTGGGTTTACTGGACAAATCAAATAGTTGAAGTCACTACTCTGACAGTCAAGCTGAGCGGGAGGTTATTGAATAAGATATGATTAGATACGTGTACACTATTTTTTGATCCTGCAGCAAAAATTTATAGCATACTACGAATGAGCATTTCTTTCCCTGTCGATTGGGATTTTGAATATGCGTCCTGCTTGATTTTCTTCTTCTCGCACCTTTTGTTGTCGTTGTGCCTGAGGAAGTGGTCGAGGTATGTGGATAGTGTTTGTGGCGCGGTGTTTGGTTCTACATCGTCTGTCGTTGCGTAGGCGTCGAGAGTGACGATTCGGTTTATTTCTGGATTGGGTTCTGAGTCATTGTACCCCATTATGTCGACTCTCGTTTGGAAGCAAATCAAATTGCTGGAGGAGAGGTGGATAGATGAGGGATTGAAGTCTTGTTGTCTTTGGTGGTAGTCGAAGCACTAGATCGCTTGGCTCAAAGGCGCGACTTGAAGTTTTTCAAAGATTTAGGATGGTGTCTGTTATTTATTATTGTTGGAGTAGTTGCATGATTCAGAAATGGGTCGTGTTGGTTGAGACTTGAGATTTTGAGTACTCTCAAGACCAGCAAGGAACACATGGCAAGCAATGTTTAAGGACAGGAAAATTGAGTCTATCTACAGCAACAGCGGCGAGTAAGATTAATCTGTCAAGTTGTGGTTAAAAAGTGCACCTTGGAACGAACGAATCATAGTATCAGTTGATCGTACTCTAAGTCATACTCATACACGGTTTGATAAGAAACGAATGCCAAATAACACAGACAAGCATCGAAGCTGGAAAGGAAAGAAAAACACGACCCTCTTTAAGCCCAAAAGGAAAACCGTATGTATGAATGATAAGTAATGCAATTGCTTGTACACCGGTCACGGAAGATAAAGAACCAGACTAAAGTCCGAAGGATTAAAAGATTCGCTTGGGTTAACGCAACAAAACACAACAAAACAGATTGGTTGCTTCAAGCCTGCTCGTATCAACCATAGACTGAGAGAAACTTAAAAGATTGTGCCAAAGGTGCCCTCTGTAAGAATAGACTTCCGAGGGCTTCCTCGGCCATCTTCCACGGCTGGTTTGCGATGTCTACCCAAGTTAGTGATAAGCCAAGCATATTACTTTGAAGAACATACCTGAATGTGAATCCGACAAATAATCCTTTACCCATCTGCTCGTCCCGATCTGCCATTTCCTCCAATTGCCGTTGCTTATCGTGAACCTCTTTATACTTGGCCATATCAGCTTCATTGCTAAAGTCATCGAAGTAGCCCGCATCGGTTTCTGAGTCCAGCTCTGGAACAAACGGTGCCATGCGCTCACGCAACTTAGTAAAGTCCACCTCGGCAAAGTACTCATGGTCGTGAATCTGTTGAATGTTCTTGAATCGCGTGTCCTTCGCTGCCACCAAGCGTGTGATCAAATCCCAAGTTCGGCGAGAGAGGAAATAGTTCGGATCCTCATACTGAGGCTTCCTCAACACTTTCTGCCAGCGCTTCAAGTTCTGCCAAGTCTCATCCACAGTAGCACCGGCAAATGGAGGATATCCTGCCAACGCTTCGAAGAGCATACATCCCAAGCTCCAATAGTCCACAGTGAAATCATAATCTTCGCCCTTCAACACCTCAGGTGCCATGTAATCAGGAGACCCGACTATAGAATTGGCATAATTGACCTCACGTTCTCGAAGTGATCGGTATCCTTCACGTCGTTCCGCTGCCGTTCGCTGTTCCATCGGCCGGCCAAAGGGAACTGATGTATTACCGACTTCCTCCAATTTGATGCGCATGGACTCAATCTTCCCAGGGCTTAGCATACCCGCAGCCAGACCAAAATCAGTCAACTTGACGTGTCCGGTGCCATCAATCAAGAAATTCTCTGGCTTCAAGTCCCGGTGAATGTAGCCCAGGTTGTGCAAAGCATCGACACAGCTAAACATTTCGGCAATGTAAAAGCGTGCGTGTCGATTGTGTAGGACTCCGGTGTTGTTGAGTAAGGTTCGGAAGTCACCACCTGGCACATATTCCATGGCAAGGTAGATTTGTTGGTCATCTTGGAAAGCGTACAAGAGTTTCACTAGCCAGTCGCTCTTTGCAGCAGTCAAAATATCACGCTCAGTCAAGATATGACGAATTTCATCGAGCTTGAAAAGCAGCTTCTTGCTCATGATCTTCAAAGCGCACACTTCACGGGTATCTTTCTTCTGTGCCAAATAAACCTGTCCATATCCACCTTGACCAACTTGAGTTAGAATATGGAAATCACCGTGTCGCAGACGAGTGCGTCGTTTGCGGAGATTAGCACGTTCGCGGCCGAGGTATTTCTGAAGTGCAGGCTCGTATTCTTCGGCCGGGGTCTCTGGAGGGTAGGCGGCTTTGAATTGGTTGTACCGGGTTTGGCGATTGTGCACATAGCTGAGTATGTCAAAATAATGATCGAGGAAATCTATTTAATCAGCTGCAGTCAATCAAAAGCAACGAGAGGAACTCACATAGCTGGGTCACATTCGCCAATCGTTTGACCTTGGGTAGCTGAAGCTTCTCCAGCTCCTCTGGCGTCAGACCGCGCATAGTCTGGTTTTGAGCTCGTCGCACACTCTCCATATTGTCGCGCTGTTGATATTGTTCCATCCTAGATACGGCAGCCGAATTGGCATTGAGACCAAGCTCTTTGCCCAGGCGTGGCACACCTGGCGGAGCATTTTCTTTATTCGATCGGCGCGTTGGGCTTCCGGGAGCTTGCTGGTAGGGCTCCTGATGGATCACACTTCTATTGAAGTCTTCTAGTACAGACAAACCCTTACCAGGGGAGCCTGGTGTGCCAAATCCTGACTTGGTAGGTGAGGAAGGAGCCAGTTTCATTGCTTTCTCGAAAACCCCAGGCAGATTCAAGGCACCAGGAGGCATTCGATTCTTGCTAGGACTCCCAGTAGGTGTTTGTACCGGGCTTGTGAATTCATTTTGGTTGTGAGTAGGTGTGGAGGGTCGGTCGTAGTTCTCTTGGCTGGCGCGTGTATGGAGTAGCGGGGGAGGAACAGGGAGTTGCAAGGCACTTGGTCTTGTAGGTGACCCGGAACCTGAAGCGAAGTTTGGACCGGCCATGATCGAGAGGTAGAAGGAGACTTGTTATGGTCGGTGGTGTTGAATTGCTTTGTCGCGCGAATGGCGACTGTGGAGTGTAACTGAACAAATAGCGGGGATGAAGAGCATGTGTTTAGCAATTGTCTCGACGAGCGATCATCTAGCAACGATGGAATTGAACGATATCCGCAGCGAACAAGAGAGAGATGACCGAGACAGACTCGAGCTGAGGACGAATACAAAAGCAGAGGAGGAAAAGAGGCAAGCGTCGAGGGATGCGAAACGGACTGATCTCATCGGGTGGGGATCTCACTCTGGATGAATCTGGCAGGAACCTTGGAACGGAGACGGGAAGTCGCCCATCTGTGCCTGAGGCGCCTGATTACTCCAGTTGCCCCGGAAACAATCGCCCGCCAGCACCAAACAATTAAACAATCCTCAGCCAGCCCTGTGCCTTGTGGATATTGCTGCTTGTTCCTTGCTGATGTGCGCTTATATTAATTTATCAGCTATGAACCGGGATCTGAGTTTGATTGACTCTGTTCAGTTGTCAGCCAGCCCTGATTATTCTGATGAGCTGGATAAGCGCATGCATTCATGGGCATGCATGCCTCTATTACGTGCTGTATACAGCATTCAAGACATAAACAGTTGTGACCTGCTAAACATACTGGCCTGAGAATGCCATACATGAAACAAACTTATGACTCGCCTATTCTGACGCATATCATCTCTCGGAAAGTGAGCAATGTAAACTAGCGAAGCTAAATACGTACGCCTTACTAGACAATCACATGCATGGAATCGACCCATAACCACCCACCGTATAGTGGGCCCATCTACAAAGCTATTTTTGTACGGAGCACGCTCTGGATTGGAATAAACAAAAGAAAAAAAATAAACAAGTCGGAATTTTTATATTCGGATTAAAATCCTCTATTGCAACAGGCTCAATGAAATATACAACCACGAGTCAGCAAGTAAGTAGTACCCGTCCCGTCGTCATTCCGCTGTGAGATGGCCATGGATGTGAAAGAAAATGGCATTACAATTCGAGTCATACATTTAGAAATAACTAAGCGGCACCTTCCTTTCGCTGGCCGGTCTATAGCAAACATAGATCGTTAGTACCTATATTTCCTTCGAGGAAACATGGCAGGTGGGTGTATAACATACGTAGAATGCTAATCCGTAAGACGGTGTTGTAAAAGTAATCTTCGCGCCCTTGGGAAAGTAAAAGACATCACCAGGCTTGGCAGTGACTTTTTGGCCCGTCTCGTCGGAGATTTCGAATTCACCCTCGAGGATGATCTTCATTTCGTGGTAGGTGTACTCGTAAACGAGCGGGGTGCCTTTCTCTAAACGGTAGAGGCCGCAGGAGATGGGCTTGTCGGCGTCATTCTTTTCACTACACATAATTGAGTATTATTAGCTTCTATCCATTGTACAGGGCAGTGGCGCCAATAGATATCGTTCTCTAGTATCTCACCTGCTGGAAATATCTCCCAAGAAAGCATTCTCATTGGCGATCAGAGGAGGCTTAAAGGTGCTCTGAGCTTTCTCATAATAGGTCATTCCAATGGGAGCCATTTTTGCTTCTTTGGCGGTGGTAGTAGTGTTTCTGCTGTTGCTGGACACACGACTTAGAATACTACCCATTTTATTGATAGAAACTTGGAGGCGAGAAGTTCGTCTATATATTTGCAATAAAGTTGGAGATTCGCGACTTCAACCGCAAAGTGAATAATGGGGAAATCTCCACGTTAATAGAAAAAGGAAACCTGATCCTTTTTATTTTTTTACCAGAGTCCTGACACAGTACCAGCATTTGGTGGTACAGATCAGAAGATATCAATGGGTTCGTAAACCCGGAAAGGTACACATCCAGACATTGTAGACCCAGGGGTCCCTTTACTCCAAAGCGTGTAGCCTAGCTTCTGTCGAGGTTTATCAGACCTCCGTAACCAATCACTTTGTGCTGAATCCGCAGATAAGAGATTCGATTACAGATGAGAGCATATAGCATAAGGTATCGATGTTGTTCTACTCCGATTTCTATTTACCGCTCGATAGGGTAGGAAGGGGGCGATATCTGTGCATGCGGAGAAGATGGTTTGCGTGAGGAGAAACAACTACCTTTACCTTCTCCTCCATTACTCTTCATACCGATCATTGCTATCATACAATATTAAAAAGCACTTTCTGCTATATCTATTGCTGTGCTTTACTTGGGCCGAAAAAGTAGGTCAAAGAAAGCTGTTCTACAGACTTGGAACTATGTACACAGAGTGCGAGTGACGAAAGATTGCCCCTCCTATGTTTACTACCCCTCATGAGAGAACTCAACAAGTTACAATCTGTAAGAAGATGACCGCACGAAAATTTCAAGATATCCACATTTTCCTTGATGACTGACAGACTCTGGCTCATTCGCCTGAAAAGGACATTCTGGGAACATTTTTCCTATTTAGGAAAAAAATGTTTTTGCGATCCGGTGAAAGTTGTCCCGAAACGGCTTAGTGCGTCAACTTGCCCTAATTCCCCCTACCAAGTGCTAATGTATCGCCTCACAATCCCACTTGATGGATTATTCTCTGATTTTGTGAGTACGTATCTGATGATAAAGGTCGGCCGAAACTGGCCGAAGAGATTGTGGGATTGCTTGAATTGAGTTGAATCATCGTCCGTATTTGTAAGGCGTTAACAGTATAGACTTTCGGTCCTGATCTTAAATCCTCTCCATCGAATCTATCTGTATTTCAAAAACAAGCACGACCCATGGATGGGTCAGGCTTTCCAAAACAGTACATCCGATTGAAAAAAACCACGTACCATCCTCTCAAATGCCCCGCAATCTTTTCCCAAGACGCATATGCGATGCAGCAGTGACACACTTACTTTGCCCTTGGAGGGAAAGAGTCATTTGCCTCTCTGACCCGAGTCGCTAAGAATATTTCCCTCAACACACTCTTACGCGATAGTTTAATATAACGGTTACTATTTCTCTTGAAACAACAGTAATAATCCGCTCTCAGCTGAGATGGGTCATCATCAGGGGTGATAGATACATGATATGACGTCGATTACCTGACGGGTTGTGGTATAGTACATGTTTTTTTACCCAATATCGCACTGTCTTCCACGTACCTTAACATACTTTTTATTCATCCGTACTATACTTCTATACACAGTAAAAACCATATTGAGTCTAAAATTGAATCAAAAACTTTTCCAAGGTACCCTAATTCCGTAGTACCATAGTCAACACGCCTCTAACCAGTAACGTTTAAACACTCGCTCACACAACCAATTCGGTTGAAACGTGAAATTTTCCAGGGAAGAAAGCAATCGACTAGCGCGGCTAGAGATTTTGTAGAATACTGAACAGAGCCATACCTTCCTTTTCCATGCTCGAAGTGCGTGACAAAAGTTATTACTGACCCCGCCTTTGAAAAACCTTCGACTTCGGCACAATTCACAAGTCCATTGTTTCTTTTCATTTGACACAATTCAAGGACAACTGGGTATGTTTTGTTACATGAGTGCTGACTTCTATTTTACTAATGTGTACCAAATGACAGAAAGCTCTTTCTCGTTAAGATTCAACTTCGACGAATTCCGCCCAAAAAGTCAGACCAGGTATTTTCATTCTCACACATTACTCAATCTCCAAGCAACCCTTTGCAAACAGTTATTGCAAAAGAAAGAAACTTGTATATTTACGATTTTCCAAGATATCCAATTTATATATAAACAACAAAAAAAAAAAAGAAAGAAAAGGAAACAAGCGAGCGACAGAATTCATTTTTATAACATCAACTTCCATTGCGATATCACACCCAATGCAGAGAACCATCGCGACTTCTTTATCCGTCCCTTTTGCAGCAGAACGACCCAGGAATTTCCAAGGTGGTACCGACATCGACAGTCTCTGAGATTAGGATTCTTTGCGCATAGAAACAAACCCAGAAACAAAAGACCGAAAAGGAAAAAGCCAGCAGCTCAGCCTGAGCCCTCTTTTCATTATATCGGAAGACGTTTGCAGCACTCTCGGAAACTTCACAGAATACCTGGATTTGTAAATCCTCTTTTGTTCGTCTACTGTCCAGTCTGCAGTCCAAAGCGCCAAAAAAAAAAGAAAAGAACAGGCCCAAACGCGATCACCAACGTCCGTTTTTACCCCCCGATTCAGACGCTTGCCCTCCTCACTTCCATCGCCTCGCGACAGGAGCAAAGAGTAGACGAAAGAACAAAACACACGCCTTGCTAATCGCATACGTGGCATCTAAGAAGAAGAAGAGAAAAAAAAAACACCGTCGCTTTCTCGCATAACATCGTAATAGAAGAAGAATCGCCCCGAAAGTACAAAGCCAAATTACAAGAAAAGGGCCACTGCGACAACGACCATCATACAACCGATCAAGATGCCGACCGTTACCATGACGAGCGATCTCGAGCATTACGTTGACTCGCTCCGCTCCTTTCTCGATCGAAATCCTAACTTTCAGCCTTTGCCCGCCAGTCCCAAAATTGATCCTCGGATGGAACTATCTCGTACCGGCTCCGGATCTGGCAGTGTGCAGGGCCAGGACAGGACGTTGACGCCCGATACCACGGTGGAGCAAGCTGGGCAGTGGAAACCCCTATCATCAACCCAAAAGAACTGTGAATCCTTGCGTTAGCTGTTGCCATCCCAGGGTTATTGTTGATCATTGATCTGTTTTTGTGTTGTATTTACCTTCCCAGTTCCAATCTCTCATTACCCCAACCCAGTGATGACTCCCTCGCACCGTCTGCTCAAAGTCAAGTTCTTCTACAATGGGCGCTATTGAGCCTTGTCTTCTATGAGTAGGGCTTGTAGAGTATAATCCTCCCAATGGTGCTTGGTTGCTATCAATTGAAGCTCCATACACATTGCCCAACTTTGACTGGTTGTCCCCATGCACCACCATAGATCCCTTCCGACTCCCAGGACGTGACCGTAGTCGTAGACGTTCTTCCTTGGCGACGTCCCTCCGCCTCCAGACCTCGCGTATGACTTCGACGCATCGGTCAATATTGCCAATGCGTAGTCGGTTTTGCATGGCCACCCATCTTTGCATGATCCATTCCCGATCTTCTTCCTCCACGAACTCGCAGCTGGCCACAAACAATGGGAAGATATGTAGGATATTCGTCCTCGAAGAAAGCGGTACGGTAGCTAGTAACTTTAAGGTATTATTTGCGAGGGTGGAGGAAGAAGGCGATGGAACTTCAGGAACTGCCTGATGAAGGTAAAGAAGAATTGCCCATCGGTACGCATACGCTGTCTGTATACTGTCTTGGAGCTCGGATTGAGGGTCTTCCGGTGGGTTGAATTGATTAGGGAGCACCCAGCGATCAATCGCATTTTTGAGTTCCCGGGCTTGGGAAATGATTGCGAAGGAATTCTTATCGCTTTTGCGTATCCGCTGCACAAGATTTGCTACATGACCCATGAGAGGGAATAGAGTAGTAGCACAACCCATCAAAGGATCGACATCGTGAATCCCATCTTCTGGTATTGCGAAACGGGGATCGCTTAGTTCCTCGGTTTCGGTCTCATCCATAGAAGTGATTCGAGCAATCACATCCATATATAGCCAAGTATTATACAGAAAGCGAATTCGTCCTAACTCATTCGAAGGTTGGTGACGCCGAGCTCTTGTTCTCAAAGTCTGTCGCATGAGAGCCCTAGCGCCTTTAAGATGTTGGATGCCAGTCGAAGTCTGTTGATCCCATGTCTCCGCAAAAGCCAGCGATAATGTGGTCGCCAACGCAGCATCGGTCTGCATTTGCCCCATTCCTTGAACCATAAAGTTGATACTACGGCGCATGTGCTCCATCCCAAAGACCCGTAAAGCCGGGTTATCCTTGGAAGAATGAAAAGCTGCCATTGATATAACAGCGTGATATAGAGCGGATGACTCTCTTGCCATGGGCCAGATCAGATTTCGCCACGGATTTTCCGTCACTCCATCTTTCACTGACAGGATACCGCAGGTCAAACGGTCAAATCGGACAATAAGTGATTCTTCGCTACCGGGAGCAGGCTCAGGCTCCTGAAACAGCATGGTCGCCATGGAGAGATCGGGTGACACATCAACCTGTGTGGTGGGCGGAGGGGAATCCTTGACAGGCCAAAGCTGGAAGCCAGGCTCTGATTGTCTTATTATATTCTCGACACCATCGGCATCTTCTTCTAACATAGATGTGAAGCTAGGTTGGCTGCCTTGTATGTTCATTGCCACTTGGTCGAGGTCAGAGGGTAATGAATGTGATATTGAGTCTAGTTCTGCGCTTGAGAAGATGAAGCCAGATAATTCTGTCTCCGGAGTGTTGAAAATAGTTGGTGGGTTGAATTCGTCCAAAGCTGGAACTCCAAAGTTGAGCCCTTGAGAGGTTGCCATTAACGAAGTCGTGTCGGCAAACATGGAGCCTTCAGGAAGTGAGAATTCGTCTGGGAGAGAGCTACTTATTGGCGAAAAGAAGTTCGGCTGCTCTTTTGAGCCCAACAACTGCCCTGAAGACCCAGAACTTCTTCTAGCGGCCTTGCGTGGCTGTGAGCAGTCGTTACCGTTTGAGTCAGGAGGTGGTGATGCTGTAAATATCAGCTAAGGATCGCTGCGCCGAAAAACATCCGAGAATGCATGTTATACCTTTCTTCTTAGGAGTAGCCTTAGGAACGACTTGTGTCTCTTCAAAGGGTCGCCATTTGAAATCTTTCTTGTAGCCACCACATGTCACATTGCGTTTGTGGCATTGTTGACAGCTATCAGAAGAGGAAATAGAAATATCAGCAACCAATAGGTCTTGCCCTGAGGCTCATTGAGTTAACATAACAACTTACCTTGGCTTTGTTTCGTCACATTTTAGTCGCTTTGCTTTACAGGTAATACAGCCTGTGCTGGTCAGCCTATCTCACATTCGGATAGTCTCAACATCCGTTTAGATCAACCTGGAGGACTTACCATTCCGGCTTTTGGACTGTTTAGGGCGCTGAGTGCCATTTGTAGGAATCACAATGGCAGCGGGTTTCTTTTTTGGACTTGTTGCGGTGTTTCGAGTACTCGAAACGGGCTTATTGGACACTGGTGGTAGAGCGGGGGGATCTAGAATGGCCGAAGGCGACGGGATCCTTATTGTATCCATAACCATGTAAAGATCTCTCGCACCGACTTGGGAACAGAGTGAATATTGGTGAACATAACCAAAGAAAGATAAGGGACGAATGGAGGGGATAAACAAGCGTGGGCGTTAGGGAATGACGGTATAGACTGACTATATAGATAAGACGGACAAAGTGGAGTACCGCCCGAGTTAGCAAGAATGCCTATCTGTTGACGATAATGCTTCTGCTGTTGCAAGAAAAAGAAAAGTCCACCATGCACGGTGAGTAAATTCAACGACATTAAAATGCAGTGCCCTGTAAATCAATAAGTCTGTATCGAAGTCAAAGGCAACGTCTGATACAGAAATGTGGACGTTAATGTTATGAGCAGATAGCGGTTCGAAGGCTTATCTATTGCAGATGGGGAACGTTGTGTTAGTTGGTCAGTCGGGATCCAGATGGTGTGCGGAGATCAGAACGAGGAGCTCACAACCTTGCACTATTGGCAGATAGGTCGTCTATGCGGGGAGCAAACTGCGAATCAACCACAGAGTCAGTTGGGCGGATTGGTCCATTGGGCATTGGCCCTGCCAGCGTTCAGCCGATAGGAAGAAAATGATAGTCATAATGACTATACCGTACCATGCTGCTAGTATTTTGCTGCCGATACCACTACATGTCGATTTTGACAATTGGCAAGCTTTGCATTGTCAAGCTCTTTCGATGTTATGACATTGGCGTGCGCTCAACGAGAATGAGCATAAGGTCAAGGAGTGTCCGTGACCATCGAGGGCCTAGATGCATTGACATCGGATCTGAGAGCCAGTCGTGATTATCTAATGAATATCCATCGAAGGCACGATCATGACCAAGCGAGAACAGTAACCTATGTGGGGTAGGTAACGAGGGCTCAATCGTCGAGAGTACTGTACATGCAAAGAATTGCAGGATGACAGACAAGCCATGTCACACTTGTACATGAGTATATGTAATACTGGTAGTAGTATACCTGCCATGAACTGTTCCAGTATTGCCTCCTTTTGCGGACACGACGGTTCATACTAGACACGTCCGGAGAGACCAGCGGGTCAGTTTACCAGCCACCGAGCATCGACCGACCACAGATAGAGCCAGACAGCGGCACGCTGACGTGTAATCGACTCCAGATGGAGCGCTAATCTGCGGGAAACTGGCTCTTTGATTATGTATCGTGAGTCGTCGACGTTAAAAGGCACGATGACCCATTGAAAGGACGACTGCAGTCAGTTGTCGGGGTTGCTGTTTCAAGTTGAAAGAGCTGTCAAGGATCCCTCTCTCTCCGTGCGGTGACTCACATGACTATTTCAAGAAATCCGCCAGTCGAGTTTACAATCGGCAGGTACGCACTTGCCCCTTCTGCGCCCTCTTGTCAGGGAGGAATGGCAGGCACACGGATACGGCTCTCTGTTCCACCTTCCCAGTGTCCCTTCCCACTGGACAAAGTTCTCTTAGCACCTGTTACACAAACTATTCGACACAGCCGGTATCTATAGCGTGTCAAAGAGCTGGAACAGACTGACTGCGAACCGTGATGAGGAGTTATGGGATCGCATCACATGGCTATTGATGGTCCCTCAGGCCTAATCCTTCGGAATATTACGGCTGGAAAGCATCATTCACACCGAATGTGGCGCCGTATCTCATTATACTTATTTGTAGAAACAAGACACATGAGCCAATTGGCTAATAGAACAGAGCTGAAGGATAGAGAGTCAGGGTCAGACCAGTTCAGGCCGCAAGGCAGTCACATTGAGACGGAACGAAGAAAGGAATCTGAAGCCATGACAGAAGACCGATGAGGGAAAATAGATATAGGGTATATAGGGGCCAAGCCCTAACCTACCTCTTTCGGGTGCAGACTCGAAACACGTAAGGCACGTCCAATGTTCATATGAGAGATAGGAGCTGCCTTTGAGCGTCGTTGTTACAGGGTTTACAGAGTATTCACTAGTCAAACCTATAATGATTTCTTATTTCATCATTGTCAATGAGACTACTCCACATACATCCATAAAACATATTTCGCCATTCCTTCAAACCCATATCTAGAGGAATTTTACCTAAAAAGGCGCACTTCTCTGCAACTTGTCAATCTCGTGCAAACAGGTCACCGCCGCAATCCACACATAACTATCCAACTTTTTCTGATTAGGTAGCACCGAGGATGTCTTTTGTCGTGTGTCCTCCAGGGCTATCGAGAGACAGGCAATTGAACGCTCCAAAGATTCTCTTTCATCATCGGTTCCACGACCGGTGATTAGGGACATGGTCCATTTGACGAGATCATCATATGCTAGATAATAGATTAGAACTAGACTTTTCACAGATATTGAGAGTACCAATGGCTTACCATCACGCATTGCCCTGGATGACTCTTTCTGGTAGGCGGTTTGCTTGTGATTCTGGCCCATGATGTTGCCGATAAAGACTTCCACTTCGGTCAGTGTAGATTTCCATGGGGCGTCCGAGTACTGGTACATGAGATCTTGCATATGTTCCTCATAGCTAAACAGTGTTAAAATAATGTTGGTACAAATCTCGTACAATAAAGGAGAGGAAGACTAACACATCTCGGATATAGTGGGCATCCTTCACACAGTGATCCCACAAGAATCCAGCAGTCTCGCGTTGGACATACTCCCATATGAGAGCGAGAACATTCACCGATTTGGTCTGCGTTTGTCGATTCGAGGAATCCCATTCCAATTCGTTGACAAAGTCTCTCTCGTTGATCGTTCGATACAATGCACCCAACACACGCTGACTTTTGTAGTAACGGAGCGGCGGACGGACATCGTCGTCATCATCATCAATGATACTCTGGGCGTCATCGTTCATATGGTGCTCATCACCGTTGTCAAGGACTTCTATGCTCTCAGCTACTCGCACACGAGGTCCTGGGGCCATGAAATCTGGTCGACATGGAGGATATTTGGGTATTGCCTTGATGTTGACCTACATAAAGATGTTAGCAACGTCCTCGATCATCCAAGTTCTAGTACAACTAACCGGCGTTCCTGTCTTCGAGAAATCCACGGCGGTCGAATGTAATTGGGCCAGAGTCAGACAATCTGGATCGAAGGTGCCCTTCGCTTGCCGATCTGCAAGGATCTTGTGTATAGTGGCTATACGACCTAGCTGATCTTGTTGCATAAATGTGATGAAGAAATCTTGAATATCCTCAATTTGAACTGCCCTATCCAACTCCGTGCCGGGCACCCGAGGATAATCAGCGGGCAAAGCCAGTCGCTGTAGTATAAAACGTGTGTCGTAAATAATACTGAAGATATCACCATCTAGATCGCCCCCGCTAAGCTGACTAGGGAGGTCCCTAGCGCCTTTCTGACTGAAAACAACACAATTGTGTAATTTGCGTAGTGGGGAGTCGTCCGGTACGTTAACAGCATCAACAAGCTGGACATCCCCTGGATGAAATGCTGGAGATCGCGTGATGAGCACATTCTTCTGAACCAGGATATCTCGTCTCTTCGTCTCTTCATTCAGGATTGGCACAAAGATCTCGCCTTCCTTCAGATAGCCAGTCTCATCCATGATACCGTACAATGTGACTGCCTTGGGGACGAGGATCCTTGCTTTGTATTTCAGGTCCCTCAGCTTCATGAGGATCACTAGCTCCACTGCTCTTTTCAGGAAGCGATTTTGGTTGTAGTTGATTCCTATGGACTGCAGCAGCGTGATCAACCAGGATAGTCGCGTTGATTTTGCAATATGCGCGTGATCTAGAAACCTGGCCGCCTGTTGTGGTGAACGTACTGCTTGGCGGAGAGACTCCACCTCTTCTCTTTGTAATTCAAGAAAAAGGTCACGGGGTGCTCCCAGGTCCTCTAGAATCTTGATCAGCGGCGCATTCAAATAGCAAAGCAAGCTATGAATGCCAGCACCGCAAACTTCGATGTTATGATCTGTTTCTGCACGGAATTTGACCATTGAATCCCGAAGGCAAATCGTAGGCCCCTCTAGTGTGGTATCCAAGGAGAGCATTCCTTTGGCACCTGATATTCGTACTTGAAAGACCGTAGGGCGAACTACAGCGTTGCGTGGATAATCGCGATATATCCTCCACAAAATCTCTTTCGAGATCGTGCCACAACCATCGCTAAAAACTCTCCCGTTCCGTTTAACGTCGTTGATCCTTTTTACCATATCTTTGTCGACAGAAACGGACGTCAACGTATCCGAAAAGGTTTGACCTAGTCGTGCCGCGAACATTGAGGGGGATCTAATGTGGCTAAAATCTCCCAATCTCGAGATGAGTCTACCCGCAGTCATGAGCTCTCCAGTAGCAGAGTCATGAAATTCTGCCATGAACCAACAACTGCGTGATCTCAATGAAGAATGGGAGAATCCGAGGAATTTATAGTGGCGATCAGCGATAATCACCCCATCTCTCATAATCTCGCGGAACCGATTGAAAATGGGATCCAAGTTTGAGCTGATGTCATACATCAGGGGGTCCCCTGATTCCTCAATAAAACGAACCCGTATAAAGTAGTCGCTCTGGGAATTATATCTCCTGAGCACGCGATTCTCAGCTTCCACGTTGGGGCCATCAAGATAGAGGCCCGTAGGTGTAACGCTGAGTCTGTGTATCTCCATCTGGTTATGATGTAGATACCCGGGCTGTCCCGGTTGCAAATACTCAAGCTCTTGCATTTCCTCAATCTCGTCAAGTGTCTTGGTAATGCTGTTCAGACTCACATCGTCACTGTCAGCATGAGGGTCTGGGTGGTGTAGCCTTCTCGGAAGCCCCTTTAAGATCTTGGCGGCCACCAGAGGCCTCTTTCTGATGAGAAGCTTTTTTACATAAGGAAAAAGATCTACTACTTTCTCCGGGGACAGTTCTCCGTTGGACAGCAACATTTGAAGCTGAAATTGCACAACAAACGGAAAGTTCCACCGGCGGAGCACAGTTAAAAAGGTAACCAATTGTGTAGTGAAGGGTGCATATGCAGTCAATCTCATCTCGCGCCAGTTTACTAGCTCGGGCATGTTGGGATTTTGCGAAAGGCGCGAGATGTTGAAGTCGTCGTTCTGGTTCATCAAGGTGACACGATACACGAAACAAGAGGAGACCACGTATTTGTGAGATGGGTTGAGAAAGCCGATCCTCGTCTTCTTCACCTCACGTGGAGGCGGCGCGCGTCGGTCTCTCATGAAAGTAGCCAGTGTTGCCTGTTGTGTATCCTTGACGGGCGCTTCAAATAAACGGGGAGCATAGTTACATCCAAAGGTCACTGTCAGGTTCCCCTGGTTGCTCACGTAGACTGCATCATATATCGACCAGTATTCGGACTCGATCCTCAAGTTCTTCTGACCATCCTCGGGATGAGATATGGTGATTGTCAATTTGTTTGAACCAAAGCGAATGGTTCCCATCGCTGACAAGGTGAACTGGTCAATGAAGACTGGCTTGGTATCTCTAAAGTCAAATGTACCACAAGATAACGTGAAAATAGGAAACTTCTTAGGCCCTCGAGATTCGACATCGTTGCTAACAATTGGTCGACGTGGTTGACTGCGGCGTTGCACTTCTTCGTCCTCAAGCGACGATATAAGGAACGGGTCCGGTTGGTTCCTGCCTTCTTCAATAAAGATGATCGTGCCGCGAATCTTCAGCCGTTGCTTTTCCGGAATGTGCTGTCCCTTTTGCACACGAGGATATCGAGCAAGCAGTAGGCGCGCCTTCGAGATATCTGCAATGGTGATGGTAGCGTGTCTAGTCGCGTGTACTCGACAATCGAAAGCGACGATGTCAAGCTCAGCCAGGATTGGTCTCAACTCCTGCTTCAAGTGTCGTGGCTTGAGCTGGCTAGGCACGTTTCGACAGAAGACCTCCATTTTGTAGATGGTGTTAGATCGTTGAAGGAAGGTGGGATATCTGATGAGCGTAATGGTGAAACAGAACCTCGTGGTATGATCGATGATCAAGTCAAGGCATGTCTGTCGAGCATGGGGAGGACTTGTACTAGAAGAGTCTGGGGTCCTTCCTGGAAAGATCCGACCGAGCAAATCAGCGGACTGCTTCGCTGAGTATATGTATCAAGAAGCTTCGTGAGCGTCTTTTTTGTTCACTCTGTCAACCCAGGGTGGGGCAGTAAACAGGCGTAGAGATTAAGTGGCGTTTTTCAGGGGCAGCGTAATTGGAGAGCAACAATCACTGTCCGTTTGGTGACGTTGTACAGTAGATGTCGGGATGTTCAAGAGACTGAGGCTGGTGTCGAAATCACATGATATCAAACAACGCATAGTGCTGCATGAAACATGGCATATATAAGCAGCAAACAGCCACAGCTTTTCTTCCGAGCTTAGCACACTTGCTAAGTCGGTGACGACCTCAAAATGAGAATGACTTATCAGCATAAAGTCTTGCGGTTGTCTCGTCACTTTCTATCGTTACCTTCACATTGTACCTAGGTAGTGAACAGATAACATCGTTGACATCTTGGGCAACAAGGGCGCTCACCTTTCGTCTCTCACTTCTCCCTCATCTGGATTTCATTGCATTGGCCATCAATTTTTTTTTTTTTTTTTTTTTGATCTTTCTCACAAATTTCCTCAATAAGTTCGCCGGCTTCTATCTGCTCCCGCTTTGCTACCACAAAAGTAAATATGGAGTCCGGGAAGAAACGCAAAGAAGCCGTCAATCAGGCCTCTCTCCGCTCGATCACAGCTTGCTACGAAAGATTATGTATGTGACTAGCAGCCCTACGGTTGCTTACTTAGGTATGTAGAATCCACGAAAAGGACCTCACATGTAAGTTTTTGTAAGGAGGTGGAAGGCAGAGCTCTCCAAGCGCTCAATCTAAGAATTCATACAACCATAAACGTAATACTTCTATCTGTCGAGCAAAGTAATCTGTCCGCAAGAATCGCCTAATTTTGTTCACCAGGCAATCTGACATCCTCCCAACCCCTCCCACTCCCATCCCCAATACTCTCATCACTCTCATATCTCCCCACGCCCTTCCAATCAGTAACATTCATCCACCCAATCTGTTGCAAATCACCAAATCCGCCAATCCAATATACCTGAGTGACAACCATGCGGGCCCAGAAGCCCGAGTGAGGACTATCCGGGTTCCCGGGTGCCCATACCTTGGCATCGGGATGTGTTGCGAAGAAGCATTCTTCCAACCCTGCTTTCGTAGTTGCTGGCGATGATGCAGAAGATAGGTTGAGTCTTTCAGCATACCCAAGTAATGAGATACGTGGTAATCCGGCTTCACTTAGTGGGAAGCCAGGATAAAGCGGGTTTGTGTCCTTGAGATGACTCCACCAGTCAATTGAGAGACTAATATTCGAGCCCTTGGCGATGTTTTGGAACGTTGTTGAGACGTATAAACCGAGGAGGATGGGGTTGCCATTGTTGTGGTTGTCGCTGCTGTCGATTTCGGAGCAGTCTGCTATGTATTCCGGTAGACTGATTGATACACCTTGCAGACCGGCTGCAGGAGATGAGTCGGAATTTTGATAAACAGTGGATGCAATTCCAACAGTCGACTTGGCTAGTAAACGGCGCGCCATGAGAACGGAGTCAAACCACGAAGGGCGGCGTAGAGTTGATTCAATTTCACCGTCACTGTCAATAGTAGGAAGCTCTGCGCCTTCGGCACGGTTCAGGCCAATGGTAATATTATCTAACCCATCAATATGCCCCATATATCTCAGCGACGAAATCGACGGTAGTGGCGGTGATGGCAATGTTGTTACAGGCACCGACGTCTCCCCGCCATCGATCTTATCGGCATGCTTCTGGTCGTTGTTTTCCTTATCCACATTACTCATCAACCCAGTGTCATGCACAACATCCGAAATGAAATCCTTCAAGGGATCATCGTGATACTCAAGTTTACTGGAACTGCCATGATACTCCACGTTCTGTAATGTAGTTTGTTGTTGGTCGTTGTGCGCGGTAACGATAAACGGTGTACCTAGAACCGCGGGTAAGGATAGGCCGAGTACTACTATCGCCGATAATAGCGTGACGACGCTCGAGTGGCTTTGCGCCATGTTCAGTGATAAATTGAGCTCAGTCTAAAGAGAAATATGGAGAGTCAATTTGGAGGGGAAGACAGACTTGAAGAGGAGAGGAACGCAGGGGAAAGAGCGGGGAGTCCCTAACGGTGACCTGTTGAAGAGCGGAGACGGAAGGTCAAATGACTTCGTCTTTATCAATCTTATCTGATAGCGCTAGTCTGGATTTAGTCTAGCAACCTGTTGTCGTTAATAACCCGATAATGAAAATATTGTAGTTCATGTTTTCAGCCGAAGGACTTTAGAGTCAAGTTGATTCCTAGAGACGAGTCAGAGTTGCTCGCTTGTTTAATGGAGACATTACGGTATCTAAATGTTGCATAATTATACCTTACGTTCAATTCGCCACAGAATGCACCACTGTCGGATTGAGAGAAAACCCAACTACACTAATCAATGCTGCCAATATATAAGCCAATGAAAGACAGATGAATCCAGCCAAGGAATCTAGCTGGGTGGATAGACTTGACAAAATGGTGATTGAGACATCTCACTGACGCACTATTAGTAAAGATATAGTAGAATGCCATACCATTCATTTCGTCAGCTGCTATCTATAATCGGACTACGAGAGGCAAAGACACATCAAATACTTCTAGCGATTGTTTCATCGATCTCGATTTTTGCTACTTAGTCTCCCTACATGATAAGGGAACAGCATCTAAAGTTTCTTGAGTGTTCAGCTCATCATGAATGAGCATATCATACACAAACTTTATTTTGTCAAGCATGCCATCATAGCACCCCAGCTGGAAAATCTTAATTGACACCAGAGATCTCTGTGTCTCGTGATCCAACACTTCATCTTGGATTCTCTTCCATCTATTGAGACCTATATGCTTGTGACGGTTCCCTGAGCTTCGGAGGCCCTGATGTGACGTTTTTGGGAGTTGACCGGAGCAATCCATACCTAGGGCAAGGACCCTAGGCAGTGCCGTAACGGGAATCCTCTCAGCGGTGCCATATACGGGCCTCCCTCTTACCTCTGCTCTGCTCGCTTTTTTTCTCTGGATACACATTGTGAGCATTTTATGAGGAAGAATCTACAGAGATCATCACTACGTCGAGAAAAAAGTGTACCAGTGTATATGTTTCTGCAATTCGTAGTTAGCGGATTACTGCCTATATCTACATTTCGATGATGCAACATTCCGTCGAATGCATGCATGCGTTAACTCCAATAACCATACCACTTTTTGTCCAATGAGTGCGAGACACAACTCGAGACAGACAAAAGAAAGTAAGAATCGCAATAATGTTGATGATGTTGATGATGTGATGTGATCGTGTATGAATAGGGAACCCAGAATCAAAACTCCAATCCCAATTGTCCATCTCAATCGAGGTGAAAGACCAAGAAAATGGATAACGACTTGACTCCGAGAAATGCCTGTTCGCCCTTTCGAACTTTGTTTCCCACGCGCACACACCTTTAAAGAGTAAAATTATAAGACAACCACGATGATGGTAAGTTGCACCAAGGGATAGAACGAAACAGAACAAAACAAACCGAGACCATGCCGCCGCACTCCGTGTCAGGTAGAAAGACAAAGATAAAACAAAACAAAAACAAATATTTGCAAGATATGCGTACTTCATACAAGATGCCAAGGTCAAGGTCTGGTCTGGCCAAGTGCATCATAATCATAATCGTGTGGTGAGGATTGCGCCGAATAGCGCCTGTACCATCTCAAACCGCTGAATTATATATACAAACGCTATTATGAGATGTACAAGCATGGAGAGAGATATCAACACACATCCTTCCGCATACGTGAGAAGATAGACATTCAACGCATAGGCGTCGGAGTAGTTGGTAGAATGCCGTGTCTGCGAACTTCGGCACTGCAGCATGCTCGCTTAATACCACCCTTCGAAACAGGAACGGGTACAGGCAACTGAATAGAGCTCAGGTTGTGATCTGACTGGCCCTTAAGCAGAAATGATTGAGCAATTCGCTCGTCTGCTAGGACGTCGTTCCCATAAGCCGAAGCCATCAGATCGCGTACATTGCTCTGCAAAATCTGGTCTTCAGATGAAGTCCTTCCTCGTTTGCGACTCACTTGGCCAACAGGAGACTGTGATCGTAGCATAGCGCCGGACAGCTCGCATAAACCTTGAGCAGCTTCATGAGTCGTCATATCGACGGGGGTGTTCAAGGAGAAGTTCGACAGGTCGGGAACAGATCCACACAGGGCACTGTCGGGAGAGCTGTAAACACCAACCAGAGAGGTCTCGTCGATAGGAGTGTGTATGGTCAAGTTCTTTCGGCATTCTTTCAGAGTCATCGCAGCGCAACGACGAGTCGCCGTGACAGCCAGCCGGGGCTGACTAGGCGCACAGGTCGCAGACACACATGATGATATTGAAGAAGAACGAGAAGAACGAGAGGAAATCGTCGACACATCAGACACCATCGACTCTGGTGATGATGCAGAAGAAGTAGAGCGCGCAAGAGAAGACCGACGAGTCAAAGGAGGCAGTCCTTCAAAGTTACCAGGCTTGCTGGTTGGTAAGGGGCGGGTATCGAGAGCCAGACGTGACATGCACATGTTTTGGGCCTGGGACATTGCGGATGCGAATGATGGACGTCTCGAACATGTACCACGAACACTCACTGCAGGAGTGGACGCAGCGCAAGATTGTGGCGTCAATTGCGGTGTGGGGAGAAGTCCAAGCTTGTGCAAGGCCGGAAGGGTGGGGTTTGACGACTCGATACGAGGAGTGGGTTCCAAGATGGGATTAGATCGTGGACAGACCGGAGATTGTTGCTCACTGGGAGAGCACATCGAAGCTATGCTGTTGACGCGAGAGGGTGAACGCCGGGGCGAAGGAGCGTCAGCAAGCAAGTCCAGTCCGAACAGATCAGGATGGCTCGAAGGTTCGATGTCGACCGTGACCAGATCGGAGGTCAATCTTGGAATCAACGTCTTCCAGCAATCATCTGCGTTAGGCGAAGAACCCGGGGTTGGTGTGTACTTGAGGACAATGTCTGTCCATCGGTGGTAAATGGACTCCGGGACGTGGAGTTTCCAATCCACAGCCTGCAAAAACATCATTTCATTTTGATTGATTTCTTGAGTTTGTAGACCCGAGATCTTGCTCCAAGCACGGGCGGAGTAGTTTCGGTCCTGCAGATATTTCGATGCAAGAATCAACGCGGCGAGGAACATACGACGTCCGCATTGCATCGCTCGAGCGCATGGGCTGTCACGAGGTTGTTCCATGGTGAAGTCATGGTTTGGCACGTGGGGTCGAATCTTGATGAGGTAGTAAAGGGCGACCTGTAAAGTACTAAAGCTAGTACGTGACCTTCGCAGAGTTTCTTGAATGAAAGTGCGAAGAGGTAAGACACCCTTACAGCCGAGTGGAGATTCACTCCGAACAGCAACTACCGACAGGGGCCATATTGTTTCAACAATCTGGGATGCGGAGTCTTTCCGAAGAACCTCAGCATGACAAGATCCGCAAAGCGGTTGGATGGGGGGCTTCTCTCAGAAGAGATGACTTACCGACTAAGCTGTCGACAAAATTCACCTTGCGATCGCACTGCCGCACAAGCGGAGGAGGTTGTCGAGGGCACGAAGTGGATGTGCCGTTTGATGTAGCGATGGGGCAAGCGGTACGTCTGGGGTGCCTCCGGAGCTCTGGAGGGACTGGACACTCCGTGACTTTAGATGCAACACCTCTCAAACTATTTTGCAAACAATGAGATGCATTATCAGAATGGGGCAAACCTCGGCCTGATGACTCTCCTGATTCATTCTCCCAAATGACATCGACAGCGGTTGTTGAGGATGACGAGATAGAGCTCTGCGTAGAGACGCAATCTAATGAAAAAATCGAGGAAGATGAGGAAGAGGCCGAGGACCCCACGGATGAAGAGTACGGATGAGTCCTCTTCTGTTGACTGGGGTCGGAAAGACTCGGACCCAAGACGTCTGAGCCTGGCATATTCGATAACATAAGAGTTAGGAATGTCTTGTGTTCTTCACGACTGGACACGCTGAATTTGTGTCGAAGAAGTTTCAAACTAGGCAAGACTCGGAAGCCAGGGAAAAGACGATTTGTAAACCGTGATATCAGATAAACCGTTTCGAAAGGGACCAAGAAGAAAACCGATAGACAACCGTCTTTCGAGGGATAGGCGACGGTGGGCCTTAGATGTGATGGCGCTCCAGCGTAACAGTGTAGTAATCACTGAACAGAACTCAATACCTTATTTTGGTATTAAGAGTATCGGAGTACCGGGTGGGAATATGGGGGGGGGGGGGAAAGGCCAAGGGCGAATATTAACAAATTGTTGTTGGTTTCGGCAAACCGATCACCGTATATACACGTTCCGAATAGTCGAGGTCGATCAAGCCAGATAGAGGTAACGCGGGAGTGAATGCTCAATCCCGATGTAGTAGACACGAAAGTGAGTTTTGTAACTTCACAGGCATGCAACAATCTTGCTGGACTTGGTGATATCTGACGAGTAGAATGTGGTAATACTGGTGATCGGTTCGATGGGGCCTGCAACAATAGGGTACATTTTGATGATGGCGATAAAAATGATAGCGAGCAGAGGTACTATTAATAGAGTCGTAGTAGGTTAGACAGAAGACCTAACAAACCGGCAACAGTCGTCACAAAGACGCTTGCTTGTTCAATATGAGTCAAAAGTCTAGTACAACGATGTCTTCGCGTAAATCATCGAGGCAACGGCGGAGCTAGTGGTAAGAAGGTATCGAAATACTCAAGCGCGCGTGAGTGGTGCCAACTAAGGTGGAAGTTCTTCGCAAAAGTCAGCAGGAAGACTTCCTTTCAGATATGCTGATGAATGATTGAAATAAACACGACACTGGAGCCTGCGAGTTGGCCACTCTATCCTGACTGGGCTGCGGTCGGCAACAGTACATGGATTGGGTGGACAAGAAGCTGCCAGGTACCAGGCAGGCAGAAGAATGCAGCGTGGCGGCAAAAACGAGTCTCAAGTGATCAACAAGATTTTAGTCACCGGAATTACAGGTGGCCTGCCATTCTGGAGAGGGAATGTGTCATGGTAGGCAACGGTGACTCAATAGGTTTCAGTCACGACGGTTGGGTTAGGATGGACTTACTCGGTGGTCTGAGCACCGTGGCCGGAGTGGCGAGTAATTAGCGCGGTGGTGCCGGGTGCCTAGATTTGGTCGGGCGGCCTCGGAGAGCAGTGCGAGGGGCCCCAATCGACAGACGAAGTCTGGTTGACTAGAAGAGGCGAAAGAAGGATGAGTCAGAAAGAAAGAAAGGAGAGCAGATATGATTGAGATTCTGTTCGTCGGGAGTAAATGATGGGAAGAAGAAAGGACAGGATATAATGTTCGGCGCGAAGAGAGAGGAAAGAGGTGGCGAGGTGGACAGGACGGGGAAATAGGAGGGTGAGGCCTAATAAGAACGGCTGGCTGGCTGGGCAAGAGCGAGTCAGACAGAAAGAAGGAGCGCGGCGGGTCAGGATGACTCTTTCGTCTTTTTCCATCCTCAGGGCCAAAGATAGAATCGACCGATCGGGAAGGGGGCAGTGGGCGGTGGGCAGTGTGCCAGTAGTGAGGCAGGAAGGAGGGCAGTTGGGTGGCAGGGCAGTGGACACACCGACGGCCCCCGGTAACGGCGGGTAACAAACAGCGTATCAAACATCGTGATTTGTATGCTCGGGCCGGGGGAAGTTTTGCCCGCCAGCTACAGAACGGGAGGTAAAAGGCTACTCACAGTACCACGCAATACAGGCTCTGTACTAGCCGTCACAACGATCCAGGAAGAATGACACTGACAGGAGGAAAAAAGGACAGGGAAGAGAGGACAGCGACTGCTGATGGTTAGAGAAAGAGAAAAAAAAAAAAAAAAAAAAAAAAAATGGCTGAGTCTCACGAGGTCACAAGGGTGTGGTCAAACTCTCCCACTAAACACGAACTTCCATCCAACCAAGAGCTCGACCTAGTGAGTGGTTGGAATGGCTGTACTTGGTTTCGACAAGAATCAACAGTACTCGTAATTTTCGCCGCTCAGCAATAGGCAGCAAAGGGGGCAAAACAAGAGATGACTCGGCTCTTATCCAGGTACGTACTTCGTCCACTATTGCGAGGATCAGAAGACGAGATGATAGCGGGGCAATGGAACCGGAGGCAACAGAATTCGATAACGATAAGGATCAAGCAAAGATAGAGAACAAAGAAAGTATAAAGTATAAGAAGCGATATTTGTACAAATAGTGGATGGTGCTGGCTTGAGAATTAGATCTGATGCTGCTCTCGCAGGCGCTCTGTAATGGTCGGGTTCATCTCGAACGGTCTGGCTGAAGGAGGGAAGAAAAAAAGCCTGCAATATGGGGGGTTGGGGTTTGCTTTTCAAGGCATCTCGCACACTTACGACCTACACACGGTAAACACTCAGCAGTAAACTCGTGTGTTGCCTGCATGAGAAAACCAAAAACAAGCAGCAACTGACTTGGTGTATGCGTATTGTAGCCGACCGTATTTTATCAATATCTGCCGCTGCAAGCTTGTATCCATACCGTATCAATATTACCAGCCATACCATGGGTTTCCTCTCATGCTTCCACAAATTCCATTCTGTCTTCTAGTTCCTCCCAATCACCGTTTCCTCGCTGTTCTGGCCCCACACGCCAACTCGAGTGTAGAGAGTCTCATTGGACATCGCAGATCCATCGTTCAAGGACCCGCTTCTTCTGGTTCGACCAACCACGTTACTGCACGCCGTCTGCAGTAGCGTCATCCACAAAACAGTACACAGCATAGCCAATGACGACCCATCTCTGACACACCGACAGCTCCCCGCCAATCAGAGGCGACCTGATGATAATCGACCCAAAGCCTTGTGTGGGTCCTTCTTGAGCTAGCTATTTCGGGTTAACCTGGCTGACTTGTTAGGTGGTGCACTGACGTCAGTTACGCAAGTCAGGTCGTGCTGGCATTATAGACTGCTTTTCTAGAGAGGTGTAACAGCGATTAATTTGCTTCATTTTGGGTGCGATGTATGGCCATAGAGGCCTCATATTAGTTAGTAAATTGAACTGCTTGTGACCACCTTTCTCCGGCCGATGTGCCGGCCGTTTTCGGCCAGTGCTACAATACTGTACAGTGTTCCATCGTTTTCGACAATTTAATGCCTTCTCCTTCCATGTGACTCATGTACGTACGTACTACAACCTATCGTGATACACTATCACTAATCTCTTTTCCAGGCTGCGACTGAGATCGAACTAATAAAAGTATCCTCCGTCTCCGAAGGCGTCAAACACCACGGTCACGTTGAAAACTGAGTCACAGATGTGGGGCTATACACTATATAGTTACTTCATCGTCAATGGACGGTGACTCAACCTGGGGTTTTTTTAGTGCGACTTTTTCTGGCAACGGCAGAGTGCAGAATACATTCCGAAAGAGGGTGTCCGCAAGTAAGGCTGATTTTGGCCTGTTGGACTCATGACTAGGTATGGGATATGAGTTGGCTTCATTATTGAATCAACAGAGCCGCAAAGAGAGAGAGGGCGATGCAATCTGCGACGAGATTGGCTCAGCCTTGTGTTTGAGAGTCGATACAGCCAGTGAGAGTCGAGGGATGGGTTCCCGTGTGGGTCCATCATGAGATTAGGGCAAGAGTATCACTTTACTTTTGATATCATGATAATAACGTGGTCGTCTTCAATAGTCGACTTATCGAGGAGGTTCTGATGTTGGCCAGCTTATTACAATCGTGTTTGCGACAGTTGTTGCTACCTAAGTAGCTTTGGAAGTATTATCTAAGGTCACACGTAGGTAAATTAAGTTCCGAGTAAATATATATATTTCCACAGCTATCTACCAACATTTGAGTTACAGAACACCTGGTTTTAGATACCTGCACGGGTTTAAATTTCTGATTGTAATCATAGATATGTGGGTGTTTACAATCAATTAGACCAGTAATAAGTAGTGAAGATCAAAACTCCGCCTAAAGGGGTCGCCTCAGTCTGCATCACTACCTAGGTATCGTCTGGCTATCAAGCTTTTGGAGCGAGTCTCATGGCAGCCTTGGAAATTTCGATCCTTCGGCGAACCAACAAACGACCAAAGCTGCTTAGACTTGCTCCGAAATTCGCATCCACACACTATCAGGCCATGATACTGAATCTAGATCACGCTTCACCTGTACTATAATGATCCCAGAGATTCTAGATGCCTCAATCAAGTGAGCATTGCGCAAACCGATAGAACTTGACCCAGCTTCGTCAAAAAGCCGCTGAAGCGATTCGTTGGTATTCTGATTGCTGCCTGGAAGCCACAATGGAGTCCGTATATCCACAAACTGCACGCAAACCTGATGGGAGGGTTTGATTTTTTGGTTCTAAGCCAAAAGCAGTCATCATCGTCAGCTCACTCCACGTATAGACAGGTTAATAGCAGTAATATATACGTTGCAGGATGCTGATTGAAAGTACATTTAGGACTAAACCTGCCTCTGAGACTATTGTCAGATTACCGATCGCGAAAAGACCATCAAAAAAATGACCAAGTGCCTGAGCCTTGTTTGTTTTCAGCACTTGGCTGTCGAGAACTAGCAAGCTAGGATATGAGATAGAAAGGTAAGGATATATATCCATCTTGCTTGCGAATGACATGCAGCCCTGGATCTCTAGATAGAAATTGGACATCATTTTGTGCGGGAATTTCCAATCAGATCGCAGATGTAGCTTTTAGCATCTCGGACAGTATCTCCAACGATGTTGCTCGAGTTGTTGGAGGAATCGTACTCGGAGTTGATCATCAATAAGCTTGTTGCAGATAATTCTCTCGAGGCCGAGAAAAATTATTTGAGATAGGTTTTCGTCTCGAGCCTCCACAATACATAGGGCCTGAGCGTTAAAAGATATAAAAGTCAATGCAGAGCACATCTGATCAGGCGTCGAGAGGATGCTGGGAACCATATCCAATAATATTACTAAATGTTGACGCAGAAATCAGATTTTGGTTGCTTGCCTAGGCCTACGTGGAATCGCAGCTCGGTTATTTTCGAGCTCCATGTTTACTCTGATAATGGTCAAACTGAAATTAATTGCGAAATAATGAGAAACCGCGAAAATCAGGGTTACTGGTCAATGCAATGAAAGCCAGATGAGGACATATAAGGTGAGCGTTACAATGTCATCTACTTACTACCTAGGTACAATTGATTTAAAGGCAACAACAGAAAAGTGACGAGATTTGACGTTTATGATTATGCGAATTAATAGATAGGTGTGTCCTTATATCGATTGAGCCCTTCTAGAGCTCTGCCTAATGACAACCTACAGTGGGATGAAGGATATGTTTGGTATCCCCGTATGCGAAACCCCACCATCATTCTGCTTGACAATAAAGCATACATATTGCGTGGCCTAAAACCATAAAAATCTTTGAACATATGGGCCAAATCAGAGCCTTTTTGAGGTGTTCCGTTGTCTAGTTCTAAACCATATTAGGAGGTAGTGAGCTCATCCTAAGCTGTCGGATTGCCAACGCATATTGCGTCGTACTGTGGTGTTGAGCCACACGCTACCGCATGTGTTAAGTTCAAGAGCCCAAGACACGATTATGAGAGCCGAAAGTCAATTAAGTACTCAATGAAATTCCAATTTATGGATCCTTCAGCTAACACCTTCTCCCCCGCCATATACACATCTCCTATCCACCCCTTTCTTATACCACAGATCAAGATAGACACAACTACTTCCTTCCTAAAGCCCTCCCCACCATCTCCCCTGCCGAAGCTATCATGCTTTGATCCTTCTTACTCGTCGTCGCCTCAGGTCCTACATCCGCCCCAACACCAGCACCCACAACAGCACCAGCAGCACTAGCCCTCGCACTGGATCCCGCCGCTCCATTGAAATCGGTGCCTTGCCGCTGCCCGTAAAGCGGTGCTTCGTCCTGTTCGATGGGTAGGTTTGTTTCTTGCTCGTCGGGTGGGACGTGATGGAGTGTTGATTTTGCGTCTCCTGTGTACAAACCCAAAGGAGGCGTGTTAGTGTGAGTATGAAAAGGGAGGCAGGGAGGGGAAGAGACGGACCGGGCTGCATTGCTTCGGCGATGGAGGATTTCATGCGCTCAAAGGCGGTGTTCCGTTGAGGGTCGGCGTTAAGCATTGCTTTCTGTTTTTTTGTCAAGAGAACTATATCCATGGTTTCCCCAGGCATATGACTGGTTGATAGCGTACCTTGTCAGCCATGATGATCACTTTCTTTGCTGTTTAGAATTCCTGTGATTTGGTAAAAGATGACTTGATATGCTTGTATGCTTTACAGAGAAAGCCAACTGCATTTAAAAAAGGCGACCAATGTTAAAGACTTGTCTTGGTGATGTCAGTGTATCGTATTTCCGAAAGTGGCAAGTCTTGAGCTGGAACCCTGAAGGGAGCTCAGGCGATTGGTTCTGAGTTTCCCTCCAGAGACTTATACTATCTACGTACTGTCTACATTTTGACTTCGACCATACTGAAGGTAAAGATTGTCAGAAAGTGGCCGGAATACCAGACCAAGCTTATTATTCATTCACAGTCTGAAAATAGAAAGGAATCCGTACAACGTCTCATGAAAAAGAAAGAAAAAAGAATCAAGCAGTGCGCACTTCTGCCCGGAGCTCAGCCCAAACGACAACGTAAATCCAGAAACGAATAACAAAAACGAAAAGTCATAACAAAACATAACAGAGGCTGAGCAAACCGGTACAGACGCGATTGTATCAAGCAGTAATAATCAAAACGATAAACACATCAACAGTCATCAAAAAATCCATGTATCGTGTTCACGATTACCTGGATCGCTCATTCTCGATCAGACCGAAAACGGTAGGATTTTTTGCCATAGACGATGAAATCCGCGATTCATAGGACGAAAACACGACAAGCTGATCCGCCCGAAACTGTATGTGAAAGCTCAAAATCGTTATTCGTTGTTGTCCAGCAGACTCACAGATCTAGCCAAACTCCTAGACCTAGATCACAGGCGATTGTGTCGATTGACCCACGTGGTAAAACCCCTATTTACCATCCATACCCGTCTCAATCCATGTCATGTCTATAACCGAATCCATAGTAAATGCTTAAAAGAAGACACCATAAGAAGGCGAAAATTCATCAGCCATTATCAAACATTCAAGATAGTGACGAAATGTCAAAAATGCCGTGGATATTTTTTTTGTCAACTCAATGAGTTCCCGTTTACAAACTCATTGTCAACCACTCCCATTCCTGACTAGCTGTCTGACCGGATCCTGCAGCCAGACTGTGATGGGCCGGGTTCGTAGCTGCCGGTGGCATGGCTGGTGCCAGCGGTACATTTTTAGATCTGGCGGCTGCCGATGAGCCAGCACCAGCTTTGCTATTATCCATATTCGTATCATCCGAGGCTGCTTCTGGGCTGTCCTGAGACAAGCTAGCTTGAATGCTTGCCAGAGAACCAATGGAGTCTTTGTCAAGGCGCCGTTGACGCTTGGGAGCAACCTGAATTGCTCTGGCTTGAGCACCAGCAGATGGCGTGGTCTTCGGGGGTGCAGCTGCAATAGGGATAACGCCACTCTTGACAGAACCTGCGACACCATTGGACCCGGTACCAGAATTGGTCGAGCCAGCGATAGATGGCGGTGACTCCGAGGCATTGGTGCTCTGCAACTTGCTTGAACTTGGCGGTGTAACAACGGGAGTCTGTTGCACTGAGTTCTTGCGAGAACCTTTCTTGGACCGGGCCGCAGATACGCCAATTGCAAGGTTGTTTCCTCCACCGCGATTGCGCTTCTTGATCACATCAGTTTTGAGAGAAAGAGGTCGAACTACGCCATGAAGCTTCAAGAACAGACCACAGGCATTGCAAAGAGGTTGTCCCTCAGGATTGCGACGCCACAGGGGCGTCGTCTGAGTGAAGCAGTTGGTACAAGTAGTCGGGGCACCTGAATCACCGGGTTTAGTGCCACCAGGGCTAGCAGGCCGAGACGGTGCGACGCTACTGAATCCTGACTCAGGCGGTGTGTTGGGTGACGTATGCGACTGCATCGACATGCCCATGTGATCTGTATTTGCACGTCCAAGTTTTGGTCGACCACTCATGTTGGTTGTTGAGGAATGCCCGCGGGGCAGACTTGCACTTTCCCAATCATGCGACTGATCCATGACATCTCCCATCCTTCCATGATGCAGACCTGAAAAGTTTGGCATAGAGCCATAGTGACTGGCAAGCTGAGCATCCCATTGCAAGCCCGAGGACATGTCACCAGAAATATCGTCCATACCTTGAAAATCAGTCTGCATGGCCATGTTCTGGTCTGAAAAGGTAGTTCCATCATCGTCTTCATTGTCAGAGTCGGCTCCGAAGGTGAACATGTTCTCGCTGCTAGTCAAATTCAGATTGTGATGAGAGGGAGGGGCGGAGAAGTCATTATGAGTGATTACGGACGACGGATCAATGTGTTGATGGGATACGAATCCAGGAGAAGGAATGCTAGAAGGAGGTCCGCTCATGGTATTGTAGGTTGCAGCATTTGGATCAGTTTTGGAACCGTACATATATCGAGGCTGCAAAGAGGCAGTGAGGTTGGATGTGCGATGACTAGGGGTAGCATAGACGGGGACTCTGCGTTGAACACGAGCATCCATGGAGTTCTGATCAAAATACATCGAGTGCTCTCCGTCATAGACGGGTTGAGGAGTCGACGCAGTAGACTGGTAGCCAGATTGAGGGGGAGAATAGAAATCGGTTGAGTTTAGTGATGATCCCATGGGAGTCTGAGCATAGACACGACTGAAGGGTCCCGAAGTCACCAATGGCGACTCTGTAGGAGAGAAAGTAAAGTTCTGCTGGAAGGGCCCCGCAGACGTAAGGATAGGGTCGTCACTGATCTGGAAGGTATCGAGATTAAAAGGCACAGAGGGGGAGGCATGGTTGTTATGATGAGGAAAGCCGGAGTGCGGTTGGTCCAAGCTGTAGTCTGGCATCATGGCAGTGTCCAATTCCTGATCATTCTGTTGCACCATCAGATTCGAGGTAGGAACGACTTGAGGGGAGAATTCCGCAGGTCGCTTGCGAGGTGCCTGTGCCTGATTAGCATCTTCTCCTGTGTCCGATTCGAGACAGACTTACTTTGCGGTCGTCTACACTTGTTTTCCGTACACGGCGCTGCACGTAACCGAACTCGTCGTTGCGACGCAATTCTTGCGGAGGGTGAGGTAAGGAAGCTGGCACAAGCGGGGCTTGCGAGACGTTCTGGTCCTTGCGGGTCTTGATGGGAATGCCAGATTGAGCGACCGAATAGGACTGAGGGGCGATATTGTGGTCGGAAGTAGTAGGTAGAGCTTCAATGCCAGCCGGTGAGCCAATGGATGAAGGCACGATGAACTCGTCCAGGTTCATGAAATCAGCCGAGGCAGAGGCAGGAGCGGTGTTGTTGCTCTGGGTGGCCTGGCGCAGCTGAGCAATTCCACTTGGAGTAGTGGAAGAAGGCTTTTGAGCAGTCTGAGCAGCTTGCTGAGCAGCGAGGCTATGGATGGGTGATGGATTAGTATGAGTTGGAAGATCGAAAATCGGATTTTGAAAAATGACGACAGTGGATGATGATGATGATAAGAAGAGGAATGTGCGAAAGGAGTGAAGAGTGGGTAAGGAGAAGGTAGGGTTTGATAGTAATCTTCAGCAGTCGAGGGGAGCAGAGATAAGGTAGGATTCGATGATGATAACAGTACAGAGCTAGCGTCCTGCAATCTGCAGCTGCCACTGGACGGGGTCTCTGTCATCTGAACCGGGCCATAATCCAGCCTTCAGATAGGGATGTATATATATATATACGGTATCAGAAATAGAATATTTCTATCTTTAAAACTTACCGTGCTTGTTCGGCTCGCTCTCTTTCCTGACGCCTCAGACTCATTGCCATCATCCGCCAAGTCAGATTCTCCATACGTTCCTGATTGGGCAATTGAGACTTTGTCCGCGAGTACAATTTCCATATCTGCGTTGCCAGAGGATCCTTTCGCTGCATCTCGTCGGGACCGTCGACCGAATTATCGTGAGAGGTGCCATCTTGCCAGTCGGGGAAGACTGTGTCGCCCAGCAACGCCCCTTTGGCGATGCTGTCTTCGATTGGGAAATCCAGCTTGCCGGTGTTGTCTGTCGCGATAACAAATCTATTCTATTGCGATCGGTTCCTGCCCTCCGGTTTGCGAATCAACCCCGCGCACGGGCTGAATAAAACTGAGCGATGAGATAGTTGGGAGGGGAGCGGCTACAGGCGAGACAAAGACATACGAGGGGATACGTCCGGGGCGGTCTTCACGAATCCGAGGCAGGTCAAAGAAAACTTGCGAAAACACCACAAGAACATAGGAAATAAAGCCAAAGAAGAAAAAAGCCGATGAGAAAGGATCACGGCTCGTTCGAACAGCCCACACCACACAATGAGTGTAGAGAAGTGTATAAGTAGCGAACAGAAAGAGTCGGAGATGAAGTGGTAAGAAGGGTATGAAGAGTTGCTTGTTAGTCTTGAAGCTCAGGTGAATCGCCCGACCGACAGACCGACGACCACTGACATGACTGGGAGTTTGCGGACTGAGAAGGGAACGACAGGAAGGAAAGAACGAAAACTTGGGAACATGGTAACATGGTAACATTACCGAGAAACAGTAAGGTAAGCCCGTAATTCGTGTATGATACTGGATATGCCGCATTTCTGGTAATTTAATTCGCAAGCCCCGCAGACAAGCGTGGCTTGACTGGCTGTATGACTGCCCGTGGTGGACACAAACTATACGCTAGTTATGCGACTAGACCAATTCTGGAGTAGCGCAGTTACCGACTGTGTAATCATACGCGGTACCACTGCCAACTTCCTTACGACTTTACCATTTACCGAGTTCTAACGGCGTATTGATACGTACATGTAACCAATGCTTAATGGTGGATCTAACTATCGCTGCTCAGAAATAGAACATCAACGCTGACACAACGTTATTATTCATGGCTTCAGATGTTGCTTTTCAGATCCTCAGATTGCCTGAATATGAACGACATATGATTGGTGTTGGATTCTCTCCGGAACAGATTCGCCTCTTCCGCCGGTCGAACGATTTGCCTAACCTAGTCACTGCCTATGTACGAAGTTACTTGAGTCTAGATGTTTGGAGGGGTCTAGCTGGGTCAGCCCCTCTTTGTGTCATGGACCATATCCAGAACCATGAGTTTTTGTCTCTGTTCGATGACGGAGATATACGGGAGTTACGGGATGATGTTTTAACATTTCATTTCCCTCGGAATCAGTGCCCTGCTATCACATGCTTGGCAGTTTAATGCTTCTGGAAGGATACTAGATTTGCACTCTTAAAGAAGCGACTACAAATGAGATTTCCGAATCTTCTGCTATGTCATGTAGTGTACCACTGTATGTGAGTCGTACTTAGCGTCCAATAGTCTGCGCGAATCCCGTGCCACCAATTATGAAATATACGAGTCAGCCTTGCAGTGTAATAAGACCTCATGGACTCGTCGCTTAGTGCGGCAATCACAGTTCAACGCTACTTGGACTATGTAAGCAGACAATAGCCCTACATCTACTTAGCATGGTCGAAATGTAAATATTGCTATATTTTTAATTTTATAGTCACTGTTTCATCTATTCAATGTTGTTCGCATGTATGCTTTGTGTAAGTTTGTATAGTTACAACTTTACTAGGAACAAGACGTGGGGAATTCGTACGTAGTCCCGTGGGGGTGCTACGTACTCCATAATCAAACCGAATCTATCAGGAGTAAGAGCTCAGACGATCAAGTCAGCTGTAGTTTAATAACTATCAGATGGTCGTCACATCAGGATCGAGTGACGATGTTCAGTAAGGGATCTACGCCTTTTGAAGACATGATCTCATTTCTTCACCATGGCTTGAGGAGAGTGTGAAGCTGTTTTGGATTGATTTGGTGGCATAATTGATGCGCATGGCTATATTAGTAGTACTCACTATGTGTCTTACTACGCGTATTTACCTGCCATGCATTTATTTTAGAATGGCAGGGTGAGCACAGATCAGCTGCTAAGCACCAACCACTAGTAAATTAGGCACCACTTCGAATCTACGAACGCCGAGCAGGGACTTCATCATTGTAGAGAAAGAAACAAAAAAGAAAGAAAAGCGCTTAGCTGTCGAACTCTTTCATAATTTATCCAAGGTAGGTGCCATTGAGACGGAACTGGAAAGTCGGCCGAATGCTCGCCCCGAGACCATACTAGCCCAGGTCTTACGCTATGTGTATTTCAAATACCGAGTACTAGGCATATATACCGTATGTAAAGTAGATTTCCGGGCCTGAAACAGTCATCCACGGCCATTATAGATGGAATCAGTTTAGTGTTGGCGTGAAGCACTGACCCTGTCCCTAATTTCTCGCATGGATGGAGACTGGATATGGAATGATCGTTCAAAGGCTGCTCCGTATTGAGTAATTGCTACTATTACCGTTGTTTCTGCGTACCTAGGTACGTAAAATTAATTAATATTGATTGACTTACTGCTATATTGAGTAGAAACAGTCATCTGGAAGTGTAGTGTAAGAGTCAAATTGATAGACGGTACAATATCCTCCGTGTTGGAGGCCCAGTCTCCATAACGGTTCGGCATCCCCTCTCAACTGAGACTGAAGCAGTCATCGGTCCGACCTCGTGGCTGGCAATAAGGAACTGACCTTGGCGTGGCCAATGCCATGATCCATCTCGTGGGTTGGATGGGTCTTCGGGGCTTGGTCTTAAGCTTTGGCTTGAGCAATGACCTTTGGTCGTGGTGTGGTGGTGGCGATGTGGGGATGTTTTTAGTTACTGATGATCCCGGTTTATGTCTTTATCCGGTGGCCTGGAAAGAATTGAGTTAGATTGAGATGAGTTTCTAAGCGACAACAGTATGTAGAACTAGAATTAGCAAATAACTAGATCAAAAAGCCATGGCTACTTGAGCACAAGCTGTACGTCGATAAACCCTGACAAGCACAACTACGTGGTCGTCCGTCATATTCAGCGAGCGCAGATGCACGGAAATATCACAAGCAAGTGCACAAGTGGGTAATTACCCTATGCAGATTTAGTGCCTGCCGCTGTACGTACTATGTAGTATGGAGTCAAAAGCATCGCAATTGTTTATTGGTGCTTTTCGATGTACTCGGCAGAAACCACTAACTTTGAATGACTCGGTTAGCTGTGATGGTCGTCCACTGTCACTGCTATCAACATGCTCATCGTAAGCACTTGCTAATAAGCATGGTTGTCGTAAGGTGTTGAAATTGACTATTGGATTTATGGATATGCGTATTTACGTAGATGGGCAGGATGTTGATCGCAGTCGATGGAGGCAGTGTCTGTGAATGTCGTGGCGACCGTTTGAAAAGTCGATACTGAATGCCGGACATCTCTGATCATGCACCTTGAACATTGAGATCCAGTTACCATGGGAAATCTGACTGGACAGCCTGCCACCACAAACCATGTCATTTTACAGCCTAGACCGATCCTTTGCTACGGGGTTCAATTCTTCTATCCAGCGACGGCGCGTAGTTCGACAGCTTTTCCAATTTTATTTGATCTTTGCACAAGCTTGTCTTTGATCTAGGCACGTCGCTAAGGCCATTTCTAGTTGACTGTATTAGTTAGCATACTACGTATACGTAGTGTAGCAGACTAGCAGCTCTATAGACTATTGCGCATAGTAAGTCAAAGAACAGATATAGTTGCCCCACAGCCATTACACCCTATTCCCCTTTTGAGATTAACGCCCATTATTGGCACCGGAGTTACTCCGATTTCACGAATCCATCCAAAGCTGGCCAATTGTGCCCTGCAAAAGTCAGCTTATTTTACTGCCAGTCTGCCGCTTGGATTTACACGTTGGCTTTTAAACTTTGGGATTGTGATCCACTGTGTCTCGTTCCCTCTAAAGTCTACCTTAGTGAACTACCAGATGCTTTCCGACTTCATCCGATGCTTCAATACGCGGTCAAACCCCATCTATATGTACGTACATAGTACGTCGGTACGGGCGAAGTATTATTCGAGTCGGCTTCTGGGTCGTACGTATTGTTCGTATGTATTCCGGACGTATCACGTTAATTAAAGTATATCCCATAATCCATAATAACTTGCGTGCATACAAATATGCTACACCCAACATCGCCCTATACTCATCCTTGACCTATATCAAATTTATACCTAGCTATAAAAACAATATGCATGTACGTATAGCTAGCTACTCGAAGCTAGACTATACTTAGCTATTATATTATTCAGGATATGAATCCATGTTCAAAAGCTCGGCGGACCGCGATCGAGCGCGGTAGCCGCAACTAAATAATAAATAATTTCTTTTTTTTCTAAGCCCTCCTCCCTTCAACCCCCAAAGATCAGTATTTCGACGATCCTCCTCGCCCTCCTACTCCTAGGACGGGCCAGACCAGATCCCCATGGGAAAAAACAAGCGCAAAAAAAAAAAAAAAAAAAAAAAAGAAAAAATAAAATAAATCTGAGACAGCAAAACAGCATGGACAGTTTGTTTTTCCGTTAGTTTACCCCGGGTGGAAATGATGCCTTGCATGATAATATGATTGTGGTATTAATAGAATGGGGTGAGTGAGTATGTATGTACTACGGAGTGTGTAGGTCCGGAGTACATACGACGTATTTGGGTGTATGTATAACGGAGGAATAGTAATATCCAAGAAAGCATCCTAATGGGAGAAAACAATCTCTCCATGGGCCATAGTCGGAAAAAAGATGAATTTATATTAAATATGTCGACGATCTCTCGAGATAGATTCCATGTTGTTCAAGGAGTCAACCCCGCGGTACAGTCTGAAGTTTTTGTGGTACGTATCGTACGGTACAGTGTACATTTGGTTCAATACGGCTGTATGTATTAGTGCAAATGACAATACAGAGCCGTTTCAATACGAGCACCGTACAAACCGGTATTTGCTTCAGCTGTCGCTCCTCATTCTTCCGTGCGTTCACCTATATCATATTTCACACGGACATCGAATATAATGCAACAGCATAGAAGAGGATCATGAAGAGATAGAATTGCCTGTGCCTGTGACTCATAAGGACCATCTCATCAAGTTGGTTTTGTGTTGTATGTTATCAAACGGCAAATCGCCGTAAGAATAATACGTCAGTTGTAACGACGTAAATACGGCCGGAGACTAATCTTCTTTTGAGCGTCGTGTCCCAATGATGTACGCCAATAATATCGACCGTCCCAAGATCCATTGCATTTCTTGAGGTGTCGCCAACTTGCCAGCTGGTGTATTGGTCGTCTATTTTGTCTTCGAGTCGCATCGCGTGTTCATCTTCCTCCTCGATATACCCGTTCACCTGGTCGTTGAATATGATCACGATCGAGGATACCGCATAAGGAATGTATCTAGTGTGTGGGGCCCCCAGCCGTGTTCGTCGCCACTTGTTTCCATACTCCATAATCAGACGGGAATCTTGACTTTCGCTCGTATTCCCGTTCGGTCGGTACATTGATGGTCATAACGGTCTTCAAGGGTAACTAACAGTCAGGCGAGCAGGATTGCATGCGTCGGATAACCTCGTCGATAATTATTCCAATCGGCTCCCGCATTTTCCTCCATTCATCCTTGTCGTTGATACATCAACTTCACTGTTCAGCGAGTCAGAGTACGCAGCACATAAGTCGTAATCCTTTTGACCAACCACCCCAGACTTAAAAGGAACAAATCACCGTCATCGCCGCCGCCACATAAAAAGTAGAGTAGGGCAAGCACTGATTTCACTGTGTGCTGTCTGTGTTGGTTGGGTTGCAAAGCAGTCGCCTGATTGGGTAAGCCGGCGATGTCTCCGTTTAAATCCATCCCACTCATTCATCGACCGAAATCCTTCAAGGAAAAGGTTCGGCGACCGGCGGCACATACGTAGGTTTCAGAGCCGATCAGTTCGAAGATTCATTAGGGCGGTAAGTGATTGTCGATATGTGAAGTTTATGTCGCATGACCTCCTTGCTTTGTGTCTTTTCCTGTATGATCCTTCATGTTGATCGGTCTGTCGAGTCTAAATGTAGGTTTAGGGTGCAGCAAAGAATCACGTGATGCGATAGCGGTAGGGTTAGGGTTTCCTATATCGGTCGTCCGCGAAGATCAGGGCGTGGTCGAATTTTCACAAAACATGAAAAAGTGAAATGGAACAGGAACTCCCTGCATTTATAACCTAGTGTACCTATGTACAACACGCAAGATAAAACAAGCCCAACGACAAATGCTAGATAGATACGTAGCTTAGTTGGGGTGATGTGCAGCGTTTTAGATAAGCAAAAACACCTAGCAACAAATCAGAGCTGACTATTCCGAAAAATTTCGATAGTTTATCAATCATCACGAAATCGAGCACGTCAGATAGATCATTATCACGCAGATATGTGTGGTCCGGCTCCCCTTGGGTTTTGCTTTTTGTGGTTCTATCTTCAGGCAGTCGAGATAGCGATTTAGAGAGCTATGCCTAGTCTTCTTGGTCGAGGAGATAACAATTGTTACTTAATTTGTTGCTGGCTAGTATCTACGCAGGCATGTAGTGGAATAGGAAGGAGGTTTTGCACATACTACGTATCTATCTATGTAGCTATCGACGTAGTACTGGTTATCATTTGTACTACTGCCATAGCCCCTTGCGTGATGGTGAGCTTTGATAGCGTGTTATCGGCTCTTTAGTAAGACAGCTCCAGCTATCGCGAATATTGCCGACTGATTCTACGACGAACCTGAGTAGAAACATCATTTATGCTTTCAGTAAAGTCATTGGACAGCGTGCTGAAAGAAAGATAAGAATGACGAATTCGGTTGATCGACTCGTTGCAAGCAGTAGTAGGTAGCGAGCGAGTAGATAAAGTAGATCGTTAGGGCTTGCATGATTTGCTGTGGGGTCTTCAGCTTGAATGGAGAAGAAAAGAAAGGTACATGGAGAGATAACAGTTCTTTATTTAATGTCTCTTATCTATCTGATGCAATAAGTGTGTCTTGGTTCGAGATTCTTTATCAGGTAGATCAGATTACCTAGCCGGCCAGGGACCTTGTTAGTTCCTCGGAGCTGTCGGCATACAAATATCTACCTACTCGCTGCTCAGGGGAACTGTAAATTTCCTTTAGAGAATCTTTCGGGAACTCTTTTCCAGCTGGGAAGGATCGTCGACATGGCCAGGGATACACACTTTGAAATTGATCTACAGTCTATCACCGGCTCAAAGCTTCAACGGTCTTCCTGACTCCTAACGGCTGACGGCCAGTCAGACGGACAGACAAAACATACATATCGCTGTCTTGTCAAGTCCTGAATGGCCACTTAATGCCTCACATATCAATCAATAATGGACGCCCTAGGACAAGTATATGTTGTCCGACTCCGAATCTACTCCACTTACATCCGCCTTGCTACATGACATATATACACGCCGGTTGAGCTTACCCCGCGTCTCCCTACTGGTCTGGCGATATCGCTCATGATGTCGATATACATGCCAAGCTGTTTTTGCTATCAATTTATTGACTGCGAGAGTAGCAAAGTCGACGGGTGTCTCTCTTGATTTGCAACGGGTTGAGGGATTAATGAGGTACAGAAGGCTGTGCGCTGGACTGATTGATCTTTCATTGTCGTCATCAACCATGGCTCGAAGTATAGATTGATGGGAGTGGACTTCTTCTCAACATTACAGCCTATACCTTCAAAAAATACTCAAGTTTAGATACCATGTCCTCAACAACAGTCATAGTCGGCGCCGGCATCGTCGGCTCTGCTCTCGCCCACTTTCTCTCGTCCTCATCCTCTCGCCGTAAAATAATCTTGATAGACCACTCCCTATCCCCCCTCCAAGGCTCAACGGCCCACGCACCAGGCTACATAGGCCAATTCAACGAATCCTCCACTCTTACTCGCCTCGCGATCGACAGCGTGACCGAATACGCCAAAATCCCCAATGGATTCGAATTACTTGGTGGAATTGAAGCTGTCGCAACGCAGGAAGCGATTTCGAGATTGCAGGCTAGATGCGACATGGCTATTCAGAGAGGGTTACCGGCGAGTATGATTACACCCGCGCAGGCGGCGGGTTTGGCGCCGGATTTGGTCAGACAGGACGATATACAAGCTGCGCTGTATTTTGCGACGGATGGGGTTGCGAATGCGACTGTTATAACGTCTTTTTATCAGCAAGAGGCGAAGAGGAAGGGAGTTGATTTTGTGGAGGGTGTTGTTAGTGGTATCAGATACGGTGAAATTGGGGAAGTGGTTGGTGTGGAAGTTGAAGGGGTTGTAGAGGACAAAAAAGCAGAAGGAATCGACGACCACCGTGCGACAGGAACCAAGATCAAGAGAGTTGTCGAGACAGACACACTGATCCTAGCAACCGGGATATGGACACAAGACCTCTGCGCAGAGCTGGATATCCCCATCCCCATCATTCCCGTTGCGCATCCCTACATGTACATCAAACACGACCGTTTAAACGACGACGACGCTTTAACGAAAAGTATCTCATCCCCTCGCTCAGCATCATTGCGCTCTCCCTTGGGATCACCTTTATCGTCATCGTCTTCACCAAACGCCAATCGAAAATCACATCTCTCCCCAAGACTAAACGACAAACCAAGCCCCTGGATCCGCTACCCAGAACATCAAGTTTATGCCCGCGACCATGGACCCTTTTACGGCGTCGGGACCTACGACCATGGGCCAGCTATGTATTGTGAACCGAACGACCACGTTGCTATTGGGCCTTGGCAGGATGAGGTGTTCAACGCTGCCTTGGAGAGAGCAAAAACACTCTTGCCGATTCTAGCGACTCTCGAAGGTAGCAAGAAGGACTCGCCGATGGCAGGAGGGTTGAGTGCAATGCCGGAGACGAAGTTCAATGGTCTTTTTGCAATGACGCCTGACAATTTACCGGTAGCTGGAAAGGTGGATGAGCGAAAGGGGTTGTTCCTGTGTGCGGCTGTATGGGTCACGCATGCAGCTGGTGTGGCTAAATTTGTTGCTGGATTAGTTGATCACGAAAACCGTAGTGATGGCGAAAAAAATGAAGAAAATCACAATGAGGAAAGAGGAAATCTGGATGATGCTGTTCGAGACTTGGATCCGGGGAGGTTTCAGCGTAGAGATTGGGAGGTTTTGAAGGAGCAGTCTCTGAAGGGATATAGTCAGATTTATCATACTGGAGAAAATTGATCGTTATCATCTTGGTAGTCAGTTCTTTGAGTTAGGGTTGCACTTGACAAGAATCAATCCTGACATGCCACGAGACAAAAATCGGACCACTTGACATCTGCAGATGCTATGTAGTGTTGATAACAATAGTTCCGGTCTCAAAAACGGTATTGTATAAGGTATAATGTAGTGAGTGTATGTAAGGATGAATGAAACAAATGTCAATAGTCGCTGAAACGCCCCCGTCGCTAAAAATGTATCACAAAGGTGTATATGGTATGATAATGATGAATCAATAAACGAATGATGTTTAACCCCGACCTTTCCAGAAATCCCCCAGAGTAGCCCGGATTCAGTCGTCAAAAATCAAATGATAGGGCATGAAAGGACATGATAATGAGGAGGAAGATGAGACGAGAGGGAGAAAAAGGGCGTTGAAAGATTTGAGCATCACGGAAAACGAGAGAACAAGGCGTTAAGAACAAACTTCTATATGAATGATGGTATTGATATATTGCCAGCAAAAAGGGGATATAGCAGATGAAATAGAGACAAAAAAGAGGTTTTATGAAGGAGAAACATAACTATGGCCCTGTCGCCGGATGTTGTTGGCCAGTCATCTGATAATGTTCAGGCGGTGCATATATGGTCCTATAAGTACCGTCTGCCATTGGTATGGTATTCATACCAGGATTCCATTGCTGAGGATAAGGCTGCGACTGAGTAGGAGGAGGCGCGTGATGCTGATATTGGATCGGTTGACCTGAGTAATTGATCGGTATCTGTGTTGATACTGGGCTGTGTAAAGGAGAGAGCTGAGCACGACCGGGAGGAGCTGCCGCCGGACTGGTCATGCTTCGTTTCAATTCTGGCGGTGGTACTGCCTGTGGTGTCGCGAACATGGCGTGTTGGTGAGGGTGAGAATGATACATTTCTGGCTGCGAGGGAATTGTGGTCATGGCGCGTTGAGGCGGTGCAGGCCATATCGATCCATCGGGTCGTACTGTGTAAGGTGTCGCGGCGGCGGCCGGGCTCAGCATTTGGGGATGATGTGGTATCTGTTGAGCATGAGGTGGTGGTGCTGCTAACATCTGGCCCTGCGTCCACATCACTGGTGATGGGTTTCCCATGTTGTATGTCGCATTCGGATCGATAGTTTGGCTAGGTACAAGTTCTGGATGCGCAACGCCCTCTACTGCATTCTCAAGTTAGCACATTATAGTACAGAATAGCAACTGCTCTGCATAATCCGCAGAAAAAAGGTTGCCAACCTGGTGAAGTAGTACCGTTTGCGAAACCGCCTATCGAAGCCACCGAAAACCCGGCTGAAGGATGAAAACCTGTCGCCGCTATTTCGGGTGTTGTCGCCGCCGAATGTAAAGAAAGCTGCTGGTACTGATATACATCGCTAGGATCCATTACACCTCCCAAACCGGTTGGTGGCGGAGAAGATGAAGCTATTGAAGGGTCTGCTGATGAAGAGGGGGTCTCCATTTTCATGCCTCCCGGCCTCGATGATTTTCGATCTGTTGGTGGTTGTTGATCTACAGGGTAGAAATGGCATTCTTTTCTGAGTCGAATACAGTTCTCACATCGTCCCTGACTATCGTCTGCTGCTACTAGACATCGGATCTTGCGTCGCCGGCAGTGTACTGTCCCGAAAAACCTCATGTTAGAAAGGACGTCTCTCAACGTATGCGCGCGTCGCATTCCAGACTGTATCCAAAGCAGGCACTAAATAGGGAAAAACTGACCACATGCGACTGATGTCCGATGATATCCAAGCTTGTTGCGCTTCTTGTCTGCGCCTGATACGCCTAAAGGTTCCATGATGAGGAGGTTCGTAGGGTTTGATATTGGGCACACTGTTTCAACCACCACCGAATGCATGCCTCTTCCAACTAGTTAAATTCCAACTGTTCAACTCCTTTTGAAGATAACGCTGCTGGATCTCATAAACACATGTGGATTAGGTAGGCGATTTCGTCCCTCCAGGTACGTTCTTTCGTCGCAGACCTTCCGGAAGGTCTGAGGTCGTTTTCTTTCCTGTCCAACTGTATCCAGACAAAATTAAAAATTATATATAGCCAAAACTGAAAAATTCGCAGACCGACGTCATCTGAACTGATTCAATTTGTATTGGCGAGTAGAAAAGACCAGTCTGGTATTCCCAGTCGCAACAGCGAATTCCTTTCTTTTTCTTCTGCGCAGGAAAAAAAAGACCACCGTGGTGCCTCAGTATATAATATGTATTGAAAATAAGAGCAGCAAGTCGGCTGTTTCTATTTTCCGATGAGAAGAATGAACCGCTCAAACCTCAGATCCGATAGGCAATGCGCTAATCTAATCCAGGTAGATTAAATGATGCCTCTTTTCGCTCTTTTCCGAAATCTTCCTTTGATTCCTCCAGGCGCAAAGGTAATAACAAAGAATTTATTTTAAATATGGTTTGTAGGGTATAGAGAAAAAGAAAAGTAAAGAGGAATAGTGGAGAACAAGGAAAAGGAAAGAAGGAAGAGATGAAAGGGAGGAGAGCACAGGTACGTCGAGTAGAAGAAGTAGAAAAGAATAGAACAATTATGAAGGAGTGTGTGTTTTGTGTGTGAAGAAGAAAAGCATCAGGTCAAAATAGGTAGGCCATGTGGTTTTCTTTTTTTAAATCAGGATTTAATTTCCTTTTTTTCTTGTGATAGCAACTTAGTAAGAAAATAGGTATGGTACGTATGTACTTCGGCAGTGTAGGAAGCAATGTAGGAAGCAGTAGAATATGATTATGGTTAGATTGAAGAAGAGTGACTGGCCTGGCCTAACAGTTTAGCTAAGCCCACACTTCTTTTGGAGTAGAGATTAGATTAAGTTAGCTTTTCGACTTGATACTCCTATTTAGCGTAGTGCTACATATATAGACACCTCTACGTTGATTAACTAGGTACTACAGTCACTTAACGAGATTGACGACATCTTAGTAACTTCAATCCAAAACATGCATGTAGGGTGGTGGAAGTTCTGAAGAAGGCGTCGAGAAAAATGTAAAAAGCAAAAAGGGAAAAAAATAAGTGGGAGCTAATCGTGGGGTGAAACACTGGGCTTGGACTGTTCAGTGTTTTCAGTGTGTTCCAGATGGAGCTTTGAGCTAAATCTCTCCTATTTTCGTTATAACCCAACTAAAACCCTTAGAATTCCAGTCATTGTACGCTAAAGAGTATGGGGATTGATTGGTTCTTTACATGATCAAATAAGCTTCAGGGGCTGAAGAGGCCAATTAGATACCATAAATTGCATTCTACCCAAATTGGTCCCCGTTCTTGGAGGGTGATTTACCACTTATGTAGGCTAGCGTATGTTACAGATTCCGGAGAACGCGTTGTAGCACCTGTCCTTGTCCTCAACCCAGATAGTGGGTCGGTTTGGTTACTAAAATAAGTTGGGCTCTTCTAATGACGGCATTCTATCGATGGATTGTTGAATCGTGAAAGATTTATCAGTCGTTGAATGGCAGTATTTTCGAAGCTGATGGAAGGCTATTATAGTGATTAATCCATCAAAGGAATAAGAATAGGCTCCAGAGACAAAATCGTAGATCAAGCTGTGACCTGAGTCGTAACGGAGCGTTCCTGGGTGTCTACGTACACTTGTGCCCAACCAGCTGAGAGGTCTGCAATGTGTAGCCACCTACGCAGTTTGTCTTTTGTGGTGTGCTCCGAAACCAAATACTCGATTCGTTCTTGTCATCCTTTATTAGGGTCTCAGATATGATCGTGGATTCGTGGGCCATGTGAGACTTTTAGATCGAAACCCTCGGAGAAAATGGCTTTTCAGCCGCACAGATCTCTCTAGAAGTGAACGGTACCCAATTGTACGACTATGTATTTAAGCATTGTCACCAAGATTCTGTCCGGCAGTGTCAGTCGGGACTTAGTAGAGATTCAAGCAAATTTGATTCTGTCGTATTTCAAGACAAGGTGGAAAGATTTTCGCATTTAATTTCTCCCTTCCTTGTGCATGCCTAATTGAATTTAGAGAAGAAGACGTCAATTCCCTGGTACTTACGGAGCACTACATACGGACTCAGAGTAGAACGTATCCCAGTTCAGCCACGCTGCCACATTTACCTTTCACTATCTACTTCATCCAGTTAGACTGTGTCAACTTGTCTCATGGCGTCTGCAAGTCAAATATATCTCATCTACCATTGAGTTACCCAATCCGAAGTCCGCCGATCGAGTACGAACTACACACCAGGGTAGCATATGAAATTAGTGAATGTCCTCCAATGCCCACTTTGAAGTCAGCAATTAAACGGGTCAAGCAACGAGAAAAAGGGGCAGAGCAAGGCTGGATGGAACACAAGAAAAATAAAGAATAGCCGGAGAATGATTACCAACTCAAGAAAGGAGACCGATCATCATGCTCGGAGCATTACAGTCTGTCCAATAGGAAGAGGAACTGCCAGTGCCAACAGAGAGATTCCATTCGAGAGAGAGCCGAGAATGCTACAGTAGGAGCCCCCGACGTGATCCAACGGCGCCGAATGAGGATCTCATATGAGAGTCAAAAGCGAGACTCGGATGGATGTACGCTGCAGCTATTCCTAATTAGGATGGAAGCCCTAAAGCACCAACCCACGAGACAGACTAACCGTCTTTGGCTAGACTGTAGATATGCCAAGCCTGAAGCGTGTTTCAGAATTCTCCCCGTTTTAGACAAAGGAGCCAATCAGAGCCATTATAGTGGGGCTCAGGTCATCAGATGGTTTCCTTTTTCCTTCCTTTTGTCACCACTTCGGATGAAATGGGCGACGTCGATGATATTCTAGTTCGCTACTGGCAGAACCATGCCCCCTCGTGTCTACCACACTGCTGGTCAGTACTGATCTCCGTGGTATCGCCTTCTACCGACCCGTGGAGGCCATGACCGTGACATGCAGCTTATTGCCATCTCCGGAGTAGGGTACACGAAGTTAAAGGGGTATCAGATAAGTATGGTCAGTTCAGCTGGGCTTCAACAGGGATCTTTTGTACTGACTCTGCACCTTGTCGTCCGCGGTACGGAGGACGTATGACGGCATTTTTCTACGTAAGTAGTAAGCAGTTACGTCGAGTCGTCGACAACGAGGATTTCCAGCCTGAGCAACAATAGTTCACGATCGAGCCTTCCCCGTCATAGCAGCTTAAACCAAACTCGACCTTGAGACTGTGATTGGCTGACTTCTGCTATGACAATGATGATATACTACGTACTCCGTGGTTAATGAAATTAACCATTGGGCGACCAATCAGTGCTCTTAGCCCAGACTGTGATACACCGTAATACAGTACTTCGAACATATGCTAAGAGCGCATAATCAGATCTCGTGATGATACGTACGGTGTAGTATTCGCCGACTTGTGTAGCGTATTGGATGTGCTTGCGACTCGGTGGCAACTGTCGAGCTGGAGTGATCAAGTGATTCGCATCTTGCTAATATGTAAAATAACTTGCTCAACTTCGACAATCATGCCGTATCGAGTAATAGCCTCATCTCATAGCCCATAATTTGCCATCATTATTGGGTTACCGAGGATTGTGCATTATCCAATGCCTACGGGATGAAACTACAGGCTAGATATGCTCCGCAATACGGAGTAGATGATATGTCTCGATCTCTACAAGGAAAGACCTGGCATCTCACGTGTAGTGACCACTGTTGCGAAACTGCCGATCAACTCCCGCTAACAAACCCGACAGTATATCTCCCCTAAAACCAGCCTGTACTAGCCTGACAAGAAAAAAAAAGAGAGAAGAATGGAAAATTTTCAACTTGCCTTTTTGGTCCTGGTGAAGCAGGCTAACTGGGCTGACACTATGTGGAGCAAGACATGATCCTTAAATTAAACCTTGTCTACACATACGTACACTACATACTAATCTGACTATATCAACTACCGTGTTATTACTTTTTTTCGAACGGTCACTCCGTACGGAATCGGAGTATTGTTTTGGGTTCTTGTATTTGTGTACTTGAGATTAGGACGTTGACACGCGGTACCCAATGCTTGCTATACTACCGCAAGGATCCGTGGATACAACCCTAAATCCTGTCCGTAGGTACTTCTGTATGTAGCTTCGCGGTGTGCTCGTCTCTAGAACAAACCTTCTACCGCAGGAAAGCCAACGCGTGCTACAGATAAACTAAAAGTTAAAATTATACAATTTCATTTTCGTGGCAGTGCAAAAGATCCATGGAACCACGAACGGAGTCGATGGGGGGAATAAATCGAGAGTTAACGATATTTATCGGTTAGTTCCACGGCACCGGACTCTTATGTTGGGTTCATATGTTGGCTGGATGCGTGAAATTAAATGAACCAGCCGACCAGATGATCAGACCGCGCGACTTTTCAGGGTCGCTACTATCCGGTCGTTGTCGATCTTTTAAAGTCCATGTATGGAAACCCCTTTTCGTTATAAAAGTCTTGCTTTGTTGAAGTTAGTTACACCTTCTACGGCTTGAACAGGGGTCTATCACGCAAGCTCAATAGGGCATTTTGAATTTATGCACGTCGACAGGTCTAAGTAGTAGCTGGGTGAGAATCAATCAATACCGCATAATACGACATGTCCACAATCTCATGGTCTCAGCCATTGATAATGGTCAAAATCGCCACCGTAAAAATCTCGGTTGGAGAACTACACATAGCTATACAGCAGATTCATCATATTCCGGTCGATCACAGCAAGAATAGCGAAGGGCAATCCTAAGCATAAATGTGATAGGATGCCCGTTATAGGCGAATAGGAATACCCGAGCCAACATTTTCCCTGTACAAGAGGCCAGAGCTAGTTGCATGACTAGCCAGCGGACTAACCGTCTTCTGTTATAGGGTAACTTATCTACTCTGGAAATCGTACACCGAGTCTACGTATGCGCTCGAAGAGGCTCCGCGCTATACTTATGGACTCTAAGGTACAGTAGTGCGTACGTACCCTTCACCCATGCAAGCCCAAATCTTGAAACTTGTATCGGAATTCAAGCATCAAGATGCTACGAGGCATCGTTACATACATACGGAGAACGTCGTGAATCCTCCCACCCTCTTTATAGACGGAGGAGTTTCCCTATTCTCTCCTTGCTCTTGACGTCAGGGAGGGGCTACTCCCATGTAGAAGTACTACAGTAACTCTGTACAGTCTTGCAGATTTTTTGTCGTGTGTCGCATTACCTTGCCTAGCACTGGACAATTGTGCTCAACACGAGATACATACGTAAGTTGCTCAAGTCAAAAGTTAGTGAAAACAACCCATTGTTTAGAACGACTTGATCTATCCAAGACTACTAGATATACATTGTTGGCTGTGTCGAGGCTTACTTCTCGGTATTTGTCTTGAGCCTCTCAACGTGTGTATATGCCCGTTGCTCAATGCTGAAAAGGGAATTGACCAGTATCACGCAGCGTTAGTAAACGTAGAGAGTCCAGCATCGAAACACCGGCCTGACAACAGCCACTGAATCGAATGCGTACCCTAGTCAGTTTTGGAATTGAAGACACACTAGACATACGCCTCCATGCAGCATGTGTATATTGTACAACACATACCTCGTGCTCGTTATGAGATGAAGATATTGGCTGGAACCAAAGCTGGAGGGCGTATTGTATTGTGCGTTCATTTTTCTGACTACGTACCTTCCTTTCTCAAGGCTAACACTGATAAACCAGGCGGTCTTACATGCATACGTAGTGCGCCAAATGCAATACCATCTCGTGTCCATAGAATTCTGACGACCATCCTGTACGCTGTTTACCTCAACCACGAAAACAACCTCTCTTATCATACCTCATGCTAACGCGAACAAGAAACGCCATGCATGATATGATAACCATGCAAGTGGTCGTTGACCGCTAAATTGTGATTCAGGCTAATTGGCTGGTTTCATCTATCTCACATACATACATACGTTTCCCATCTATTTTCAAAGTTTGCCATCGAGTACCTACTATATTACTAACTCAGATATATACATGGATGCAATCTTATATTGTGGACTCCATGCCTAAGGGAGTATAGGTACCTAAGATGCCCGGGATCTTTATTACTGATATATCTGATACATGCTCAGGGACCTCGGGAGAGTGCGGAGTGTGAAACGTAGTAGGTAAGAGAATTTAACTGCTAGGTGATTTGACCGGGGATGTTTCATATGCATGCTCGGTTAGATGCATCTAATACATTTGGAAATATTTCCACCGGCCCTCTGTCCTTTGGCACCCATGCTATGTGTGTGTGTGTTCTCGCTACTCGAATTATTGAATAACGTCTTCACAAGAAAACTAATCTACACAATAAATTGAACCCCCCTTTGGCGGAATATCGTCCCAGGCCACCATCCAGTTAGTACTCGACAATGTATAGAGTGTGACAGACTAATAAAGCTTCGCCGAGGAACTTGAGTGAAGACGCATTGCGCTCGGCAAACATGCACGTGGATTCAACGTAGGCACCAAGCCGTATTCCTCCATTGCAATAATTGCCATCTTGTAACAGCTCATACTAGACATATAGGCTCAATTAAGTGATATCTGAAAGCCGATATGCAATATATTCATTGACTTATCCAAGTAATTGATTCGAAACAAAGTAGGTCTGCGATCAAGCCGCAAAGTCAAATTCTCAATCTGACATGACCACCAATGCATGCGCTTCGACGAATATGCTTGAGTCGGCTGAGGCGAACATAGGTTGGGCTTTGAAATGGAGGTGCGAAGGACACGAAGCGGTCATTATCCAGCAAGTGTAGTTGAGATAAAGTCGATTTGTTGTCGTACATATATAGACACACGTTTCCATCCTAATGGCTCGTGCATATATCCTCGTGGCGAATGATTAGGCATATATGCTAGACATAGGACAATCGACCAGTATCATTTCAACTTGACACCGCAGTCTAATTAATCTTTTGCTGTGCAGAAGACCTCTCAACTCTCCGATCTCGTCTCTCGAAGCACCTTAAATACTGCCGCTGAAGCACGTCCAACTTCGCCCCCTTCCTTACGAGCATTGTCCGCACCACGCTCAATAGCTTTGCGAAACATGTCACCAAAAACTCGTAGCCTATCTTCGCGACTTTCGTACATTTCGCCCTCTGCGTCACGAGGTTGGCCAAAGAGATTTAGATAAGCGTAAGGCGCGGATCGATCTGGGATCATGTTTTGCTGAATAGAGGGGTCAATTGGAAAAAAATCCACTCCCGCACCACGGTCTGCAATTGCTGCTGCTACAGACTGATCTTGTGCAGTCGCTTCCATGCTACTAATTCCAGCGCGAAGAAATTCAGCAAGGGCATGAAGGGCTTTGACCATTGGCCGGCCTTCGCTACCAGCTTTACCGAATGAACTTCGATTAGAAGACCACTTCGCCGACTCTTCTGTGTGCCATCCGAGGAGAGACAGGAAACAATTCAAAGTCTTGATCCAACCTCCAGGACAAGACACGACTTCTCCTCCCGCCGTCTCCACCAACCATGCAAGAACTTCAACTGCCGATGAGCGGATATCTGCTGCTAAATGTGTCATCCCCGCTCGAATATATGGCAGCAACTGGGCAGCGTGGGCCTCAATATCAGCTGTCGGCAGGGTTTTGAGAAACTTCAGAAGCTGTGCTCGTACGCTATTACTGGCGTCTAGAAGTAAGGGCACTAACTTTGGTATCATCACGCTCACAGGCTGTGGCAAGGGCGAATCCACGGGGCGAGATGACACCGATGTTGTGAGATGCGCGAGCGACTCTTTGCGCTGTGTGTCGGATTTGCTTGATAGCAGAGATAGATGATGTGAGAACTGCGAAGAGGATGTTGGTGCATTGGTGGAAAGTGATTGTTGATTTAGCACAATTGCTACGTTTGTCAATAGGGAGTCCAATTAGTTTTCAATAATAGAAAATGAAGTACATACCTTTCGATCTAAAACTCGTATCTGTGAAGTTTGCAGGTTTAGCCTTTGCCTTGCCAACTTTGAGCTTTGGTTTCTATAGAAGAAACATAATATGTCAGCCGGGCAGCATGTATATATGGAAGAATAGTGAACCGACCTGGAAATCTTTCTGCTTCTCCTTCTTTCTCTTTTGACTTGAACCCATCTTGGCTTGACCGAGCGGATTGAAAAACGCTTTTGACTATCCGTGGTTCTTTCTCCGGCCTCGAATAAACAAGAAAATGAGAAAAATGCTTTATTAAATTTTAGTGAATGAACTTCAAGCTACGGAATTGAGAAGATCGCCGACGTCTAGTGATTCATTAGTTGTCGTGGTTTTGGTTCTCAACTCTTTTTGATGCCGAGAATATTTCTTATCAGCACGTGACATTTTACCTCAAGATTGATGCCTGAATAATCGGGCACAAACATACTTTGAATTTCTACTTCTCATCTTAGAGATTACAAAACCCTGATTGAATTCTTGATCGCTCAAGCCCCTCTGCCATAAGCTATGCTTTCGGTATAACCTGGTCCAATACCTTGACAACCTCATACATCTCTGCTTCTATACATCACAAATCATCAGTCACGATGGCCAGTAATCGACCAAATAAACGCAGACTTACCTGTATTATAATGCAGCATACTTATACGTACGACTCCATCCTCGACGTCCTCAAGAGCAAATACATCCTTCAACAAGCGGTGGGAATACATATGTCCATTCCGGAACCCGAGTTTAGAGATCTTCTCCACCTCCTCAACAACTCTTCGAGATGACATCCCTTTCACTGTAAAGCTAATCACCGGCACCCTCAATTCTTGACTGGCACTTGGCTCGCCATAGATAGTGACAATCCCTTCTTTGGCCTTGTCACGCAAAAATTGTAACAGGATCTCCTGCAGACGTTCTTCATGATCCGCAATCGCGGACCAAACGGCTTTTACCTTCTTGGGATCATCTGTGCCGAAATAGTCGTAAACGATCAATGGCAGCGAGGGAAGAAGTTCGTAACTCGCAGAGGCTAGATTGAGTTTTGTATCGAGGTTTTGGGGTGGTTGGGTGGCCTTGAAGTAGTGGGCTAAGGAGTTGATTCGGTTGTGTACTCGTGAAGAGGCATATAACTGCGCGATGTGAGGGCCGTAGACTTTGTACCATGAGAAGACCTGCAAACATGTTTAGTGTCGGAACCTATAATTTTAGAGGATTTGGCTGGGTACTAACATAGAAGTCGACATCGAGGGCTTTCACGTCTACTTGTCGATGAGGAGCTAGGGCAACGCCGTCGACACATAGTAAGGCCTAGAAGAATACGCCACGTCAGTGGCAAACGATACAAAAAGCCTGATTCTTACCTTTGGAAACGAATGGACTAAATCCGCTATTTCCTTCACTCTAGTAATCGTGCCCGTGATATTCGACGCATGCGGGCAAGCCACAATCCTTGTATTATCCGACAACAAGGGCCTCAGAGAATCCAAATCGCAATCTGGGTTTGTGCCCTGGCCGCTCCAGACTTTAAGCGTTAGATTCAAACGCTGCGCAATGCGTGCCCAGGCAGCGCTGTTGGCCTCATGGTTGAGATTCGAGATGATGATTTCGTCCCCGGACTGGAAGTCAAACGCCGTTGAGAGATTGTGAAGGAGTTGAGTAGATGATATTCCTATTGATATCTGTTCTCTTCTTCAGTACGATAGCACACTCATTGTCTTGGATTTGCATACTTCGTCTACACTGGCATTGATGAACTTTGCAGCTGCCGCGTATCCGGCGTTATACAACTTGGTAGATGTCTGTGAAACCGGATATGTAGCTGTAAGCTGAACATTGGTCTTTGACAGGTAATTATAGATACTGTGTCTCATCAGCATTCGGTCGACGGGTATGAAGTACCTTGTACTCACGATTCGATAACCGTATCGAGCACCTGGCTTCCACCTAGCGAACTTGCATGTCAGTTGAAACGATGCATGTTTCTCTCTTTTATGTTAGAGATGGCACTATACCTGCATTATCAAGCAGGACTATCGGCTGATTCAATCCTGGAAACCGTGTCCTGGTTTGGGAAACATCGAATGTTGCCGCCATCTCGTATCACAGTCTGCGAGGAGAATAGTATAGTAAGATGAAAAGATAGGTGAGTCCTTGAAATAGTTGGTGAATGAGCCATCCACTTACTTGACCAAGCTCTTATCCCACCAGTCTTCATGAACTACCCCACTGAGGGGACTCGGTGATAGAGACCCCGAAGCCCATTATGAAAATCTATTGTAGCTTAAGGGTTCCCCGTCGTCAATGCAATATAGCGTGCTTGAATTCTCAGATCATTTTTACACCTGGACAACCTGGAGAGTTTCGTCAAAACAGTTTCTGAATCTTTCAAAGTGGTATCATCGCAACAATAACCGAGTCCAAGAACTTCAACATCATATGTACAAGATAAAAACAACCAGAAACCATCCTCCTAGACGCTCAAAACTCCCCAAAATCAAAGTTGTTCACCTTGACGTCCCACCACCGGAAGCAGACGTAGCACCAGCTCCAGAAGCATCATGCACCACACACAACAAATATTTCCGGTCAGGCACAACGACAATCTCATTCTTTTTCGTGCGCAGTCTTAGAAGCTTAATCTCATCGTCCTCCTCGCGTTCATGTGTTCGGTCTGTAGCGATGGTATCGTCGAAAGTGGTGCCATTGTCTAACGTGCCGTTGACCACTTTCGATCGCGAGTCATACCCAATATCGTCATTGCCCGTTGATCCAGAACCTCCTGAAAGAGACAACGCCAGGCCAGAGGCACTCGTCATAAAAGCGAATATGTGTGCAGCCAGAGTCTCCGCTTGACTGGGCTTGTACGATTGCTGGTTGTTCTGATTTGGGTTTGTAGAGGGTTGCTGACCTAACACAGTAGACTCTGGCGGCGGGAACGTCGGTGATGCAAGATCTGTCGATGTTGTGGAGGAGCTCGTAATGGCGCCTCTGGACGGGATCGAGCTGTCTGCATTGTTGTTGTTGTTGTCCGTGTTCGTCGTGTTGCTCGTTCCGAGCGATGAGGGTGAGGTTGCGGCTAAGAGACCGGTACTTTGAATGATTGATCCATCTTTGCGAGATAATATCAAAGTTGATTGCACGCCCGGTCGGGATGTGAGATGTGAAAGTAATGCGGAGACGTGTTGAGGGATTTGAGCGTTCTGTAGGGCAGGATAAAGGAGTTAGTATCCGGTATGCTGCGAATCGGAGACGAAAGTACTCGACTTACTGGCTGAGCCATGTTTTTATGAGCGTAAATCACAGTTCGACGACAATGCGCTTGGACAGGGAAGTCGTAAATAGGGGAACTCGTTAATTGGGCAGGTTCGAATATGGTGTAGTTGAATCTGATATCAACGAAATGCCGTTTTGTTTATTTGTTGTCAAGAGCAAACGATGCAAACACCACCGAAATTAAGCTGTAAAAGGCAGGCGGTGAATATGCGGAGATAGCGGGGTCTAATGTATACCACCAGGTTACAGTTGTGCATGGTTCACGATCGATACGCAGAAGGAATTGAAGTGGATTTTTTGAAAGTATTATACTCGTGTTGAATATTTTACGATTAGGTCTCTGTATCAAGCATCATCATCATCATCATCATTCATTAGTATGTGTATAAATATTCAATACGTCTTCACCCAAGGATATCTCAAAAGTCATGCAAACAATTAAACTCGGATGACAACTCCAACTCCAATCGCCCTAGCTTCCCTTACACAGCAAGCCAAACAAGTTCTTTCAACCCGGCCAATGAGTGCATTAACGCCAACAGCTGCACACCAAGCACGCGCAAACACTTCCTTGTCGCGTGTCGAGGAGCGCGCATCTAGGATCCAGACCGGTTCAAAGGTTTCTTCCACTGCGTCTTTCTCGTCTTGTTTATGGACGTGACCATGTATCAGTTTATCATTGTGGGCGGTGGCGAGATGAGTATCACTAGATGAAGAAGATGGTTCTTTAGTCGACGGAAAGACGATGATTGGCGGGCGCGTGTCCGAACGCAGATCTTTGAGAGGGACGTATTTGTATTTGTATGATTTGTGTAGTGGATGACCTGGTAGATGCATGTGTTGAAACTGTCCATCGTGTTCGTGTGTCTCAGGACTGTCATGCTGCGGCGCATGATGCGCAACTGACCCGCGCGGGGGTTGACACGTATACGACGAGATGAAAGCGACGTTATGCTTCAAGTGAAAGGCAACTGTAGATGACTCAGGCGAGATCACTTGAAACAACACCGATGCCCGATCTGCGGTGAAGATGCTTCTGATAGCTTCTGACCCACAGCACTCAACCGGCGTTGCCTGCCGCGAGAGTATGAGTTTCTCAAACCTAACATCAAACTGTGAGGCCTTTTCAACGCCGCTTTCGTCAACCGGGATGGTGAATGTATCACTGGCCACTCGTCCCTTCCCGAGCGGATTAGATTCGAGCGCCATCTTTATCCCTTGTCGAATCCGTGCATTCCCTTGCAGTGGCTCTTGAACACTTTCCACTGAAATCCACGTATTGTTGAGTTGGGCAGATTCTTTATCATTCTCAGTCTCTGGGATTGTGCGTACCCTCACCCATCCCATGCATACCTTTGACTCGGGCAAAGCAGCGAGAACTCTACCAACGATACACTTGGTGCTCCACCATGTGTATTCTTCGCCATAGCTGAGCCCTCCGTATAGATTTGCGACGGAGCCTAGATTATGTAGGACCGTAGGGTCATTCTCAAGGACTGTGGCCATAAGTATTTGGTGGATGCTTTCGCCAGGCATTACGAGGCCTGCCAGCCATGAACGAGAAAGCCATCCTCCTGTGCGGGAGGTCGCATTATCGGCCGCGCGGTCAGATTTGTGAAGGCTCACATAACGGTGATATGGGCTTCTGCAATATGCCTCTTTCTTTGGCAACTCTCTTGACATTGATTGGTTTTTGACCGGTATCCTATACACCGATTCAACGGAGTCTGAAGTCAGAAGTAAGTTTGATCGAATTCTTGCTTCAAGTGTCTCATGGCCAGGCCAGCCAATCTTTTCCGCAAATACGGAAAGGCCTTTGAGCTGCCGCTCTGGATGTCGTGGGATAACCATGACAGTATCCCAAATAGACTCACATGAAGACTGCTGATGGGATATGTTCTCTTGTTCTGTAGAGCTGGAATGGCGCAAAGGAAAATGCTTCGAGATGCTACCAAATCTTGACCGAAAACCGCCGTATTGTTTTGTTTGGGTCTGCGGAGGAGTATCGTTTTTTGATTGGGGCTGTTCAGATATAGTAGCCGGTGGTGTCCCTGGGGGTACAAATCTGAAGATCAGATTATCAGATGCCCGCTGGAAGAAGAGAATATCCCAATTAACTTTTCCATGGCGCAGCTTGTCGAATTCGCGTATATCCTGAGCCGTGACGGATATAGTTTTGGAGTGCTGCAAGACAGCTAGTTGCACGATAGCATCCAAACGCATGAGTAGCTCTCCAGCCAAGAGAAGTTGTATCAATAGCCATTTCCTCTCAATACCAGTATCGAGGCTCAAGGATGATTGGTCTCTTTTGTTCTCTTCAGGCTTTCCGTTTTCCTCTTTCACGCAATCCATGCAATCTCCATCTGCATACGGTGGTCTTTCCCAAAGTATCTGTCCAACACGCAGTCGCCACTCGGGAAGACTCATATTGACCCAAGCACCTTTGACCGCTAAAACGCGCGTGAGTACTTCAATCTGCCCTTTGAGCTCTACATGTTGATGCTGACTCCAGCCACGTGGAGGCGGAAACAAGAACTTCGTATACAGATTTTTGTGTAGCGACTCCGGTGTTTCTTTGTCTAGGATTGTGATAATCTTCTTATGGCCCGAGTCGTCCGTAGGTAGTTGCTTGATCGCCTCCAGTCGAAAATTGGAAAGATGCTCCAACCTCTCCACAAGATCCCTAATAGGAACATCGCGCACGCCGATCCGTTTCCAAGCCGCCGGACCGTCGCATAGCAGTTTGTGTCGATCCAACACGATTGACTCATGATTGCATAGCGAGTACGAATCTCGCAAATGATTCAAGGCGTCAAAGGCCTCTGTCAACGGCATACTCGACAACAGGTGCGGATCCAGGGCGTCCCCTTTCCCTCTCGTCGGAAGCGCCCTTTTGTATCGTACCGCATCAGCAGTCGCCAACTCCAGAAAATGTCGAAATCCGATTGCGCCGGGTTCCTTGCCGTTTGCGGAGAGCATGTTGGGGACCTCGAAAATTCCGAGATCGTACGTTGATCGTTTGACGCCTTCTTCGTATTGCCATCCGTGTCTGTCGCTGTCCTTATTGTCGCATTTCGATGGTATGGGAAGATGCGCATGGAGCGTCGACAACGTAAACGATTCATGGCGCAATTGCTCTCTATCCCACAAATCCTGAATCGGTAAACTCGTGTCCCAGGGGAACAAGACATGCGGATACCAATGGTTGTGTCTCCCCTTTTCGAGCATGAAATGGGGCGCTCCGGAAAAGAGGTATTTCACATCATCTTTGGTCAATCCGTTTCTCGCCGATTTCGCTGTCGCTTTGGTTATTTTCGTTGCTGTCGCGGTATCGAGGCTCTGTAACGCGTGCTCGATGCCGTTGGGGATGTTAGTTGGCTGTTTTGGTTCCTCATCAAAAGATCGAGTGCGTTCGAGGGGAGGAGACTCTAGGGTGTCTTGGGTGTAGTCCATCTCGAGATCTTTTGCTGCGATGGCAGCTCGATCGTATGCTAGGTATCTAACCCGCTGCTCGATGAGACATGAACATTGCGTGCAACCATGAAGCGATCAGCGGCGCGACATCATTATATAGAAATTTACAGCCATCCGGATAAATTTCGGTATAAGGAAAGAGTCATGGTCTGACGGTCAAACTTAGCGGCATTTGAAAATGAAGCTTAGTCACGTCATGATCGCCGGCAATCGGCAACGGGCTGCGAAGGTCTAGCGCCGACATGGGAATACGGAACATTCGGCTGGTGAGAGTTCAAACATTAGACCCTAGCTACGTACGTATGGAGTCTTTTTTTTTTTTATTTTTCACTGAGATGCGCGAGCTAGAGATCGATAAAAGCCATCTTGTTCAGCATACAAGCGAGTATACTACGTAGCTATATCATCTGAGGCGTCCCCTTCAACTTAACCAAGTGACGTCATCACAGATGCTTGTGGAAAAAGTCCAACAAAGCACTATATCCGCGTTCATATTCCTTCTTGACCTCTGGATCCTCCAAATCAGCTCGGGCTGCCAGCCATCCATGGATCTGCGTGGGATAAGTGTCAACAAACTTGGCAACCTTCAGGTTGGCCTCATAGCCCTTGACGGCAGCAGGATCCTCATCCTTTGACGCCAACAACGCAATCGGCACAGTGACGTTCTTTGCATCTTCCGGATCCAACATGGCTGGGTGAGCCTGCGCACCAGCCTTGAAAAGGGTGTCCTTGCCCAAGGCGAGATTGGCAACTTTGCCGCCCCAGCAGTATCCTAGGATGCCCCAAGAGGCGAATCCGCTGCCGCTGCTGGCTTCCTTGTTGGCATCTGCGAAGATGCCGGGGATCTTAGCGAGAACGCCTGGAGGAGCGGCGCGGGTTTCGAAGAATTTACCGAGCTTTTGTTTGTGTTCGTCGGTGGTGGGTGGGTACCACGAGATGTCGGCGGGTTCGCCTTCGAAGAAATCAGGGATGTAAACGCGGTATTTCTTGTCCTTGTCGGCGTTGGCGAGGATGTCGGCGCCTTGGAGTGTTTGGGGGAAGAAGCCAAAGATATCTTCTATCATTAGTCTATTGCTTTAGTAGAGTGCAGTAGGGTAAGGAGGTACCGTAGATGACGAAAATGGCACGAGTAGCGTCGGCGGGACCAGTGACATCTGCATTGATGATTAGCGGTTGGATTTATAATCAGGCCAACAGACAACGTACAAGTCTTCAGTCCACCAAGGGTCTTGTATTCACCCTTGGCTTCATATCCCTTTGAGATAACGGGGGGGATACTGCATCATTATCATCAGCAGCAGCCAAATTTCCCACCAGAACATCAATAATTGGACAACTCACGAGCAACAAGCTTTACTAACACCAGCCATCGCGACAGAGGAGCAGTGAATAGGTCTCTTGAAAACCGAAGTTGCAGATATTTTATAACTCGAAGAGAAAGAAGGAGTCTTCAATTGACAGCGCTGAGAAACGGATAAACCGGGTTTCGGCAAGAGGCGATCAGTCGCTGTTTTAATATTAGTTGCGGTCCTCGAGCTAAAGGAAGGACCACCTGCGAAGACTCGCATTGAGGGGGAGTGTCAAGTGGGGTGAGGATCGGAGACGGAGATCGTTTACTTTAGTACTACGTAGAAACAGTCGCAGGAGAGATGACGATGGAGGGGATGTGGTAGATACATGCGTGTTCAAGGATCTTCAGACGAATACGATCGACAAAAGACATCAAAGTGAACCGACTCAGTTCCTTCGATGGAGAGAGGACGACCCCGCTGGGAATAGTTAACTTATCACGATGAGGTCAGTCTTGGATTATGTCATTCCCTTCGACGCAGCCAACCACACAGCTCAATTGAGCCATCTCTTATTGGTCTATCAAACACCTCTACAGAGTACTATGTACAGTGTCACAAAGAAAAAGAAAGAAAAAAAAAAAAAAGCAGAGACGCTACATTTGTTTCTACGTGTATATCAAAGAAGATAACCAACCCAATTGTTGCATCTATCGTATCTAGATGCGTAATGTAAATACATGTCATTCTAGACAGGTAGACAGGACACATACTTCCCACGCGTCGATCATTACCTAGCACAGCCAACAAAAGAATCAAAGCCAAAGTCAGCGATTGCGAAAAGCAAGGTCACAGGGATTCGCTTGCCCTAACTTACTTCACTTCTTGTTGACTTTTTACCTAGTTGAGTAATTATCGTCAATGCAAGTTGGCTTTCCATCCCGGGCGAGATTGCTGATTGATGGTCCTGGGTATCGAAGGCTATGTACTATTTAAGCACAGAGTGTCTATGTGTGAGTGAGAAGTATGTATGTGTATATGTGCAAGTATGTATAGAGACAAAATCAACCGCCTAATTTCTCCTCGCCTTGCCTCGCCAACTGCATAAAGTAACCATTTGACCATTCAATCATATTCGGATACGATGAGATGAGAAAAAGAGACCAAAGGCAAGAAAAATCGTATGGAATGATTTGAAAACAAGAATCGAAGGATAAGAAGAGAAAATGGTGTACTGTTCGGCCGATAATGGAGAAGCAGACAGAAACAAAAGCGTGATGATCGTAAACCATACAGGAATCATCTTGGAATACATGATATGATGAAGCAAACAGTAATGCGCCCAGATATTTCAAACAACCCTCCTGACACCTTGCTCAGAATGACAGAAACTTTAGACAAAAAAAAAAAAAAAAAAAAAAAACAAAAAACGGTCGGAAGAGTTTACAAAGTATTGTAACGGCTCGTTTAGACGCCGTTTGAAAGGGGGCTCGCTTTGTCACTATGCGACTCGACTTTGGTCAGACTGTCGTCGTCCTTGGTTCCAGCATTAGAGCTCGTATCCGTGTTTTTCCCGCATCCTTTGACAAGAAGATGTCGCTAGTGAAAGTGTTAGTATAGTCATTACTGACTAGAATTGAAGAAAGTAGGACGTACCTTGAGAGCATCCTTGCGTGAAAAGCTCTTTTCGCAGTGATTGCAGGGAAAAGGTTTGACGGACAAGTGGATGCGCTTGTGTCTTTTAAGATCGTGATTTCGATTGAACGACTGAGGACACTGATCACACTTGAAAGGACGATCATTAGGCGGAGCAGACTGGCCGTGTCCTTGGTGATGCGAAGGATGGCTACCATACATGTGCTGCATGCTTGCGAGATGACCGCTAGTGAATCCCGGCATCATGCCGGTTGCCATGTTACCCATGAGCGACATCTGCCCATTGGGATTATGTACGTTGGTCATGATCGGTCCCGTCATAGCAGGTAGCGAATACGAAGGCCATGGCGGCCGGCTGTAGCTCAAATGGGGCGGCTGCATTGGCGGAGAATGGCTTGGGCCAGACTGAAGTCGAGGAGTGTATCCACTTTGGCCAACCGGCGAAGCTCCGTACGACGGAGGATACGCGCCAGCACCAACTGAGGATGAGTTGAACAACGGGCTCACCATTGGTCGCGATCCATACAGATCAACCGTAGCCGTTTGATAATGGGAGGGACCACCAGAAGTCGTAGGAAGCTGACTCATAGCTTGCTGTTGTGGATGTTGTCCATGCGATATAACGGAAGTAGCAGAAGCAGGAGATGAAGTGGGTATCGATTGTTGTTGAAAGGGGGGCAGATGATGGTTGAGCTCATATTGCTGCGCCATACCTTCGCTCGTGGGCGGTAAACTAACGCTGCCTCGAGCGAGAGATTCAGACGTGGGGGAGAGCACACTTCGTGGTGGCGGAAAGAGACCGGTGGAATTGGGGCCCCAGGAGGCTTGGGAAGGAGAACCGTAAGTATACGAGTTCTGGTTTTGCCACGATGACTGATACGAAGAAACCTCTTGAGACGCAGAAATCGCAGTAGAGATACTCGGGCCGGGTGGCAAGGAATTAGTCGCGCCCTCTCCAGAGTGATTTGAGGGCGGGGTGAGTAGATTGCTCACGTTCGACACAGGGTTGATGGCCGAGGGGGATGGAAACTTAGTCGAGGCATTGACCAGGCCAAAGTTCGCTGGCGGAGGCAGCTCGAATACAGGAAGATTCGATGCTGCTGGCCGACGCGCCGTAAGTGGTTGCGGAGCTGGATTCAAATCAAGCGCTGGACCGATACCGGGTGGAGGAACCGCGAGAGCTGCCATATTGGCTGGTTGCTGACGGTGGAAACCTTGAGCGGAACGGAGATATTCCGGGTCGAGATTGGGCGGAGTTGACAACGTTGCTGGTGCAGGAACCGTACCTGCAAGGTTTACAGCTGGGTTGATCGCGTTCGAACCCAAGGACCAGAATCGGCCACTGAAGTCGCCGGAAGGATCCAGTAGGACTGATTTATCAGGGAAAGGTCCCTAACCGATAAAACTGTGCGAGAGGAGCGCCGTTGGTATCTTCCTGCAGGAAGTGTTTAAATACCAGTTTCCCAATTTGAAACAGAGCCGGATATATAGAGGTTGAGCGGCGAATGGGAGTAGAGATGGATCTGATAATCGAGGACCGTGGGTCCAGACGGGGAATTTATCCAAAATAACGTGCACCAGATTGCATGGTAAAGGTCAAGTCTGGGAACTACCCGAAGAATGCTGAAGTTTATTGATCTCTCTTGTTTTTGCGAGCGCCAAGTATCTCAGTCGCGGTTGTGGATGGCGGGTTGGGAAGCTGAAGCGCTGACCCGATGCTAGCGATGGGCGGTAGTCAGAAGTCGTCGTCGCATCACCAGTAGTATGCCTTCATAGGGTTGCCCTGTAATATTGATGATGACTAGTCGTGTCTACAGCGCCGATGCGAACAACCGGTTTGCACAAAATATCCCGTGAAAATAATTGGTTTTTCCGTTTTCCTCACACTGATAGCCGCAAGCTTTGGATGCCGACCGAGTACGCGACAAACAATTTCACCACGTCCACGTCTTTTTCTGTCTGTACACACAAAGATTCTTCTGATCGCAAACCCTCACACACAAGGATAAGAGGGCGAGACAAGACGAGACGAGGTCAGCAGAGTCGACACACGTAGAGGGGCGATAGGGAGGAAGAATGAGCGTTGGGGCAGAAAGAGCGATGGAGAAGGGACAGCAGATCTCGAGGCACACTAGCTAACTAGCAGTGAGCGCAGCGAAGAGGAGACGAGAAGAGATGGCTAGACTAGCGAGTAAGAGAGGAGGATTAAGAGGAAAGAGGGCAAGAGAAGAGAGTAGAGAAGAGAAAGAGAGGGACCAGGGCGCTGGAGAAGGAGGTATCCGGCGAGGTGGGCGTGTGGCTCCACGATCGTGCAGGCCCAAGTGGAATTAGTCGGTCGGCTGTGGCTCGTCCTCTGGTCGGGTCTGGACCAGCGTCGCCCAGCGCGGGGAATCCCGTGCTCGGTCTATTGCCACTGTTTTATCGTATTTGCTTCACTTGATTAGTGTTGCTGCCATATGCGTATGGTATGATGGCGATACAATAACGGCTATTCATCTAATTGAACTCGCTCAGCTTCACTTAATCAACCCAACTGCGAAGGCAGACCACACGAAACGAAGGGCGACAGGAAGAGGCGACTGCGAGAGTAGTAAGACTAAGCTCAATAATACACCAAATACAGCCAATACGACTAGCTCCGCCGAAATACGGGTACGGCGCGTATTGACTATTTGGTACCGAATATGGACCCAACAATCAGGCAATCACCGTAGCGCTGATGCGAAATGAGTCCATCATAGACAGCAATGCAGTATTCAACGCGGTATGCCTGCTTATGGATGAGGTGGAATGCTGAACAGGAAGCAAAAAAGCAAAATGACAAGGGGGGGGGGGATACGAATAAATGTGATTAATACTATATAGGACGGCGCAGCAGCTGTACCTGGTTAGTCGATACGAAACAACATACTTATCAACGGTCAGTATGTATGTAAATGCGCACTACCCAAAGAAGCAGGAAGAAAAAAGGAAAGAAAAAACACACAGAGACAAAAGGAAGGAAGAATGGGTGGGCGGCCGTGGGCTAGCCAGCGGTCTGTACGTTTGAGCAATTGTTTGTACGGTACGTATCTTACCGCCGTACACTGACTGTATGGTGTGATTGCTCAACTCGCCCGACCAACGGTAAAGTCGAGTGTGAAATTTTGGACTCGAATGAAATCAGTGACCAGAAAACTGACATGAGTGATTAGCAGCATGAGGGTTCGTTCAATCGCTGGCCACTAGTCCAGGGTGGAACCTTCGATACGAGTGTACGTACCAAAGCAACTTTGTACGTTCAGCCAGCCAGTCAGCGACCTAATGTTGGGTAAAATGATAGAATCATTCTTATCTCGCTGAGTAATAATGCTGATTCACCACTGACCACTGACCACTGACCACCGGTCTCACCGAATTTGTCGCGTATTATTACGGAAATGAACTGTAATTTATGAATTACGACTAGCCGCGCTGGATGACTCCATACGTCCGGACCTACGTAGCAATTTCTGGTAATTAGCATGAAAAAAGAACGAATTGCAGGTAGGCGTAAATATCTCGGATGCCTAAAAGAGTCGAAAAGGGAGCGATTCTGCTGTACATACTACATGGCAAATTGTAGCTTTCCCAGAACGCAAATCGACCATGTATAATTCAGCGACGAGCAATAAATTATGGATCAGGATCAGCGACAACGTGGTTGACAGGGCTGGCGATCCCCCTCCGCGCGCCGCCGCCTCAGCCATCGTTGGTCACTTCCCGATTGGGCTGTCGTCTGGTCGAGTCGATCTGTTAGTTCATGGCTTTATTGTGTAGCTTATTTGCATGGTTAGTGAGATACAGGAAATCGAGGCTCATTCTGATTGCCATGAATATTCTTCGAATGGATGCTTGTTGCGATTAGGTACTGTCTATTGCTCTCTACGTATCGCTCTCGATCCGAATAACCACACCCAAAATCACGCAAAAGACTGCAGATCGAAGGATTAAACATCGAAACAAATGACCAACAATCTTACAGTTTATCACAGCAACGAAGTTTGACTGCCCTACAGGAAAAAGAAAAGGAATACCGGAAAACGAACCGCCGGCAAAGAGAAATAGGCGCGAAGAGCACCTGCCAAACGATGCTGGATCTGTGCAAGATTGACCGGTGGTGGAGAAAGACCAAGAGCGAGTGACGATCATGATGGTGCGGCGCAGCGAAGATCAACATAACTGATCCATACGATGTATAAAAGTCGATTAGGCTCATTGGATTGATCTAGAACTTTTCTTTTGCCATGTCCCATCATGCCTAGAGTCTTTCCATAGTATTTCTGACTGCTATGGGGTCTATTGACTCTACTCCGTGTAGGGTTCGAGTATATGATGCTTTGCAGCATGCAGACAAAAAGAACGGACAAGACTCGGTAACGCTCTATACAGCGTACAGTAAGAAATGAATAATAAGGTTGTATTGATGATACTCGGTAACCGGTACCGTACAAATAACAGCGAGAAGGCGACCAATTGAACATATCGCGTGGCGTCGGTAATTCGTCCTCTTGTCGACTCCCTTGCATCCAGGAATATGCCTCCGCCTCCGCCCTGGACTAGTAACCCTACAATCTGACAGCGAACTGTATGTCCATGTCGCACTGTGCATGCAGGGATGTTTTCTTTTCTGGACCGTGTGTATTGACTACTACTCCACGACAGCTTTTGTCCAGATGCGAATCGGGAAGTGAATAATGTCACCATCTGTATCGTGTCGAAAGTAGAAAGTCGACCTTGGAACAGAAAAGTGTAATAATAATAATAATAATAATAATAATAAATAATATGAACAAACACCCTGTTCAACCATTGTTTTAACCAAGCTGATATACCGACGAAATCCAGGGAATAAATACCGTACAAACGACGTATGAACGAACATACGACCGTATCGAGGGTAGGAATTTGCGTGTACATATTGGACTCTGAATCCAAAAAGAAAAAAAAAAATAATAATAATAAACGGACAGGCATGAAGTCGACTCCACTTTTTCGATAAAATAAATCACATGGTCCTGGTGCGATCCCACTTTACAAGTCATGGTTTACCGTACGGCCCTCGTACGTATCGGGTGTATTCAACCTAATCAACTGTCCTAACACCATACTATGGAAGCGAGATGATGAACTCTAATAATGCGGCGAAAACAGACCTCAGACTTACTATTACTACGTGGTATTATGGCGCAACCGCGCACTGTGATACGTACAAGGCAAATGAGAAATAATAAATGACTGTATTATACCCTGACTATTGAATCGCTAGCACAGATTGTCATGTATGTATTGTAGTATTGGACTAGTCCGTAACGAGCCTAGAGCCGCATCTAGACTCGGCAGCGAAAGCCCGATTGAGTGGTGAGGAATGGCGGAAGACGCTAACATCGGCCCCACTCATTGTATTCATTGTACGTATGATTGTAAATATGAATGAATGTACATAGTATGTACGTACACCATACAGATTACAGAGCGAGTTCCGGCCCGTCTCAACTTGATCATGGGCTGTTAGCCATAATCAAAGTGAATCTGGTGCCTGTCAGTGCTAGGATATGTGGGCGGCAAAACTTTGCCCATCTCATGATCTGACAGACAGTCTGATATATGGACACTGATTACCGTTACATCTCGATTTTAGTCCCATCTCAATTCATCAAGCAATGACACTGAATCTTCTGCACTTAGTCACTTGCTGTTACTCGTCCAGAGACAGTGCGTACGGACACGAGCTAATATTATGGCATCGAATCTGTCAATTTGACCATGGCCCGAGCCTAGTCCACGAAAGACCTAGCCTGACGACATGCTGGCAAGCACTGCGAGTGGTCAGTTGATCACATTAGTCTGCCCCCTCTAACCCTTCGTGGCTAGTCAGATATGTACGGTGCTAAAGTCGGTACGAGCCAGAAGACAAACCATACCCAGTACACTTAAGCCCCCGGACGCTAGGGTAAGTATAAGTATCTTGTGATTGGTGTTTCGGTCTGTACCCTCTCTCTGTACTACGCATGTATGGAAGTAGGTTTGGACTCTGGAAATACCTTCATATTAGTAGTATTGCATGATATGAACATGTTGGTTGGCTTGTTTCCATCAACAGGGATGACCCCGTGAACCCCCTTCTCTAAACTTCTGATATTACTAACGAACGGGCATGTGTTATTGCTGTGGATGAGTTGGACGCTCTCCGTGACCCCATACCTAGATAAACAACTTAGCCATTGGCCAATTATCGTGTGTGTAGAGGTGGGGTCGGTATGTTCCTGTTTCCTTTTTTTTTTTTTTTTTTTTTTTTTTTTTTTTTTTCCCCTACTTCTGCTTGAATCCTTTTGTCTCTTCGTAACGGGTAATTTTACTAAATTATCATTAGGATTATGATATGGTCCTTTAATTTCCATATCTTACACATCTGAGCCTCAAGTTGCTGATAATTAGATGTCCTCTTTCTGTTCATAGCCAGTGTTCATAGCCAGTATCCATAGAGTCAATAGTCACATTGAGCGGCATCCATGTGCATACGCTGTACATGAGCATTTAGCTAGACCCACCATGTAAGTTAAGCACATACTGCCCGACATGAAGGATCAAATTCCGCGTCTCCGATGTCGAACAAAAATTCAATATTCTTGACACTCTCACGATACCCATAACAAATCGATTTAGAAGATCCATTCAGATAAATTGCGAATTAACTATCGAATATCAAAAACTTTTTCTACTAGCTAATCACTTTAGCTTGATATTGCTATACTACAGTAGTATTTTCCTATCCAAGAGGCAATTTCCCTAGCTTTAGTGTAATCGCTAGCCCAGGTACGTACTAATGGTTACCGTCCTGATTTCGAAAAGCTCGAAATAGAAGCGGAGTATTTCCATACCACCACTCAGTGGCCAGAGATGTTTTCATTAGACTTTTCGATAGATTCACTAGTGTCGAGTGGTCAAGCACGTTCCCTTCCCTTCATGCTTGCGTTTTTGAGTACTCCGTACGTACGTATCGGTACGTGCTGGCTCATCAGAAATATCCCCCCACTGGGTCATATTAGTAACGTATGGTTCGTACTCGTAGTCCCTTTTTCGCTGATATCAAAAGTATCAGAAATCAAATTCATACTGTCTTTCTCCGGTCCAATCAGTGTTGAGCCAAGTCTTTGTGCTTGCTCTATTTGCCATCATCCAACAATTCGGAGTAGAGGTTCCATGACAGGGCCCTAGAGATTTCCATGACCGACGGCGAAACATAGAATGTGGCTCCATCTGGCTGATTTAAGTGCAATGGGGGTCATGTGAGTCCATCTTGTACCATTTAAATTACATACATATGCAACCCTCATGTCGATGTTCGCATTTGAGCGCTTAAAGATAGTAGGACGGATTTGTCGGTGCTTACCGAACTCGTCGGTAAGCTTACATGTATCCTGCATGGACACGTATTTCAAAAGTCAAGGATCGAATCGACAATTCTGATTCGAAACATGTCTGGGTAGCCCATGCTAGTAGTATGCTACCCCTTGGATTTTGGTGTGCCACACTTAAAAACCACTTGTGTAGGCAAAAAGGCTAAAGAAGATTCAGCCCCACAGACGTGGACAGTATCGGAGAATAAACCATGTTTTCTTCAAGGTTTGTGTCCCTATCGATTTAGATGCCGAGTTTTATCTACGACTAAATAATCCAATAGAGTGAGTCGTTATTCGGTGGATTGATCGCGGGCTTAAGCTTAGCTCAGGGTAGGGCATTTTAGGGTTTCGACTGACTACTTTTGGGCTTTGACAGATCTTGTCTTTTCCAGGCAATGATGAATCTCGTTCAGTGTCCTACTTACTAGACGAGTCAACGTGTGATGAACTGTATGCACGTCTATCAGCACTAATTTATCAAGTGCCTCCCCGGTAGCATTCTTGATGACCTACTACGTAGTATACATCTCGATTCGATCTAGCCTACCAATAGATCAATCTAGACCCATCATCAAACTTTGACATTTTCGCTGATTACTAGTCCTTAAAGAAGGTAATCTCGTATAAGCACTACCTTTTCCTCATCGCAATACGTAGTCACGACTGCTAGCATATGACCTGTTACACAGATTTGATTGATCCTCTCATACTTGCATAACACCAAGCGAATCTATGGAAGGGCCCAGTATTTCTTTTTTTTTTTTTTTTTCTGATTTGGATTCGATTGTTTAGGAGATTACTGGTCGTAGTGCAGGATCTCTTCTTGGTTCATCATGACAACCCTAACCCTAACCCTAACCCAAATGACTGGCCAGTATTGTGCTACGAAGAAATGAATAGATGCCAACTTACGTGCCACCGAATTTCCTGCAGTCATTCAACCTATCTGATCCAGTTTCATTACAACAACTATAATTCTTGCCAATCGGACAATGAAGCTTCACCATGCGGAGAAGATGGTGGTGACGTCATGCTAGCCGACGCTCCACGAAAGAGAAGCAATTTCCTGGACATCATCAAGTCTACCAACTTACGTAGCAGAACAATAGAATTGCTAATGAGTTCAAGCTGCATCCAATCAGTCGGTCGTCAGTCGGTAGACATCTTCCAAGTTAGAAAGAAAGACACGACGAGACCAACGTATGATGTATGTAGACCCTGTCTGATCAGATCCATTGGACACGATGCAAATCACCCCACGTGAAGAAAGCTTAGCTATGTCATAAGCAAAAGCTTGGTTCTTTAGGCTCGTTTGAGTTATAACCCATGACGTCCCTCGCGCTTGCCTTTCTTCTCTTCACACCCCAGCTGTTGCATTTCTGGCCTTTGCAACAATTTCCTACCCACCAAAAAACTAAACTTCTAGTTCACAATGACTCTCTCTCGCCACGTAAGTTGTTGTTTTTCTCTCAATGAGCCTGGATTGACAACGTAACAGGTCGATCCCGACGAGCTCATCAAGGCTCTGCGAGATGGCTCGCACGACAGCCTCAAAACCAATATCCACACTGAGAATGCCGTCGCAAGTACAACGCCATATTCAACCCGCTATGCCAGCAAAGAGGCCATTCCCAAGTTCCGCATACCCACAGAAGGCACGCCTGCAGACGTCGCTGCGCAGCTACTTCGTGACGAGCTCGACCTCGACGGACGGCCCAATTTGAATCTGGCCAGGTAGGTCGCAAGTTCAATTGTTCCAAGAAAATCGAGATCTGTGCTGATTGTGGATAGCTTCGTTGGAACATACATGGAACGACAGGCAAATGCACTGATGTACGAGAATATGGCCAAAAACCTGTCAGACGCCGACGAGTACCCTGCTTTGATGGCCATGCACGCGCGATGTGTTTCCATAATAGCTAATCTTTGGGGCGCCCAATCCAAAGAAAAAGCGATTGGATCAGCAACCGTTGGATCTTCCGAAGCAATCATGCTTGGCGGTAAAGCAATGCAGCGCCGATGGCAGGAAAAGAGAAGAGCAGCTGGGAAGGATACTTCTCGACCCAACATTCTTATGGGAGCCAATGCACAGGTAGCCCTGGAGAAATTTGCCCGATACTTCGATGTGGAGGCACGTATTCTGGACGTTTCGGAAAAGAGCAACTATGCCCTCGATCCAGAAATGGTCCGTAAAAATATCGACGAGAATACGATCGGCGTTTTTGTTATTCTTGGCTCCACCTACACTGGACATTATGAGCCTGTGGAAGAGGTTTCGAAGATTTTGGATGAATATGAAGCTGAGACTGGCCATGATATCCCAATTCACGTCGATGGGGCGAGCGGTGGTTTCATCGCACCTTTCACGTATGCTGGTGGTGGTCAAAAGTGGTAGGGCAATTTTTCCCTGCTGCACAATCCCATCAATTTGATGCTGATGGTTTTAGGAACTTTGAACTCCCTCGAGTCAAGTCGATCAACACTTCTGGCCACAAATTCGGACTTGTATACGCTGGACTAGGTTGGATCATCTGGCGTGATCAGTCATACCTTCCCAAGGACCTGATCTTCGAGTTACACTACCTGGGAGGCACTGAAGAGTCCTACACACTCAACTTCTCAAGACCTGGAGGGCAGGTCATCGCGCAGTACTACAACCTCATTCATCTCGGATTTAACGGATACCGCGACATTATGGAGAACTGCCTTGCAAACGCACGCCTACTTAGCAAAGCTCTAGAAAAGACGGGCTGGTTCACATGTGTCAGCAGTATCCATCGCAAGAAGTCATTGAAGGCGGCCAAGGATACTGTGCTTGGTGAAGGACAGGAGACCTCTGCCGACTACGTGGCCGGACTGCCTGTCGTGGCTTTCCGATTCTCCGATCAGTTCCAGAAAGATTACCCCCATGTGAAACAGGAAAGTGTCAGTATTCTGCTTCGGGCGAAGCAGTATATTATTCCCAGTAAGCACGACCACCTTCGCTTTCTGTGCCTCTTGCCTTTGCTGATATCCACTTAGATTATCCACTTCCCCCGACTGCTAACAAGATCGAGATCTTGCGAGTAGTCGTTCGAGAGAGCATGAGTGCCGACCTTCTCGAGCGCCTAATAGCCGATATCATCGCCGTCACGGAGAGACTGGTTGACTCAGACCCCGTCGATCTGTCCACACTACAGACTCACACGCATCGCTCTCGTATTGAGCGGAGACGTGATCATGCCGAAAAGCTTGGACAACAAGGTCACGATCAGCCACCTCATTGGATGATGAAGATGGGTGAGGGTGTGCATAAGACGGTGTGTTGATTGATGTCTACGAAAAATGGCGGTGGTAGTGCCATGGAGAGCATTTATTCACTAGTTCACTCGACGACTCTTGTTTACCGGTAATTATCAGGTGTATTTCAAATATAAATAAAATTTCGGGCCTTTTACTTCATATCTAAATTGATCTTGCTTCTCTTCTCGCTGGCTGCACTATGGGAATAAAGAGTCTGGTAATAGTAGCACTATTTTGTACTGAATCATCGCATTTATGAGCATCGATAAGACAATTGTTTGGCTTGATGGAGTCGGTTCAGGAACAGAATACATTGTGTGCCGTTCGAGGGGGATTAACTAAGTCGAGCTCTTATTTCTTCACCACCTAAGCAACTGAACTCAAAAAAGTCCTTGACCGGATCCATGTTGCCATACATAGATGCCGGGTCGCTCTCGCACTTGAATTGTGAGAAAACTATTATAGAGTGCCACACATTTCTCGAGAAAGTTCACAAGAGTAGAAGATGCGAATCGATGCCCTCTGTGAACCTGATCAAGAAAGTCCGGGGAGACTATCGCTGTTGATGAAAACTTTGATGCTTCTATAGTACCGGTTTGCGAAGGCCTCTGTAGAGCCGTCATGTAGTTTTTCTGTTAGAGCTACTAATGGGAGTATCATACACTGTATTTGAATTGATAAGTCCTATACAGAAAGCATTCGCGGCATTTGCGACACTTGCGCAATCAAGTTTGACAAGGAGCAACGAGGCCGTCAACGCTTTAACAGAATATGAACCTAGTTTGTTTTAGGGATGGGTGTAAAACTAAATGGAGTGTATTCATGAAAAAAAAAAAAAAAAAAAAAACCTGATTTTGCAAAAGCACTGTAAGAGCTTGTGACGGAAGGACTACAATTGATGCATACAATTGCAGATGACGTGTGCAAATTGACAGTAGAAGAGGTCAAAATAAAGACTGGCATTGCTACAGTGGACGAAATGAGTGCGGTTGTTGCATTGGTGGGAGTCAATGAATGATGCATCGGAGCTGTGGGCTCTGAAAATTGTTGGCTGGGGGAATATCTGGTTCTGGGACTATCGAAGGAGAAGCCGATGCAATCGGGGTTTTTAAAAAAAAATGATTATCGAGGTGCGAATTACTTGATACCCGTAATTTTGAAGGTAACAAGCTCCTATTGACGCCTTTCTGGGGCTAGGGTATGAGTCCGCTCGTCTCTGCGATTCGGTATATATACTTCACACCTCTGGCTTCACCACGTTGTAACTTCCGAAGGCCACTCTGTACACCTTCGAGTCCTCCAGGTATAAGCTCCCATGGATGGCCGGAAAGATTGCCCCTGGCCAATTCTCGCGCCACATACCGCATAAGCACATATGCAAAGTCGATATCCTTAACCACCGAGTCTTTGTCCGCAGGTTGGTTGGGCATCGTGGGAACAAAGGATCCATAATGCGATGATCCTACATAGCTATAACCAATCTCGACATTGGCCGGGATGCTGGGATGCTTATATTTGTCAGGGGGACCTCCTTGTACAACAGATAGATGACCCCCGTGACCCAGCAGTTGAGAAATTGGGATCCAGGATTCGTTTTCACAAATCGCATCGAGAGCATGGTATGCAGTGAGGCCCTTCAGTGCTTCCTTTACCGCTGCCTTCATTGCATCGGCTCCTACACGATAGTCGATGATCCTGTCTCCCAGCTCTGCTTTGAGAAGAGGAGTCAATCCAGACCTTGTGGCACCACATATTGCGATGATTGGATGTATATTTGCAAGTGATGCCAGTTTGATTGCGAAGGTGCCCAGTGCAGAAGAAGCCCCGTATACAATCAACGGCAATGGCTCTGCGTTTCTAGAATGGCCCATCCACGGTGCTGGGAGATTTTGGCGGCGAAACAAAGGTAGAGCCGCGGCCAAGATCGTGAGAGGAATCGTTGAAGCTTCTATAATCGGATTTGAATGATTACTAAAAGGCATAACGGAAGAAGGGGGGGGGAGGTCTTCCGCCTGTTTCTTACCTTCAAATGAGATATTGTCGGGAATGAGAAACGCCGTATGGGCCGGAACAACCGCAAACTCAGCATATGCTCCTCCTGGCATCAGCATCTTGTGAAAACCCGCCACACGGTCACCAATACGGAACTCCCCCATTCTTTTGACGTCCTCGCCTATAGCGCTCACGTATCCGGCGACATCGTCACCGCTGTTTACGGATTTGTTTGTTATATACAAATGCCTGTAATCTGCATTGTAGTTTACTTAGCGTGAGCAGCTATGGTACCAATGGAGATATATACCTTTAGGGTTGCTGGCTGCAACAACCACCTTGACCAATATCTCGTCGGGACCGATGCCTGGCTTTGGTCCATCCTGTATACGAGCGGTTACCTCAGGGAAGGTCGGCGATACAATTACTTCTTTCATCGCGAACTCAAATGGGCAATGGGGGAATAAGAAAAATAAAACTGAGGGGGATTTTCAAGACTGAATCACGGTGCGGCCCTTTATAGATACGGGTCATCGTTGTGTCCCAGGTACTATTAATTAATAAGCCGCCCATCACATTCCACGCGGCACATAAAGTAATCGGTAAACGAAGTGGCTGTTTTTTTTTTTTTTGGGGAACCCGTATACAATCTTGATTTCAATTCCTAATTTCCAACCTACCGATAAATTATACATTAAAAATATTTATCAGTACGACTAGTTATATCTATTTATTTTATGTTCTTCAACGCTACAACCACTGCAGCGAAATGGGCGGCGTACGACTGGTTGAGAGGCTGGGAGCTCCGGCTCAGCCGGAGCAGTAATAACAGCTTGAGATGCCTCAACTTGGCCTTGTACGAGTGCCTAGGCTTCCTCTCTAGTCATTACGTGCTCAATCAATATCTACTTTTTAGATCTTTGGCGCTTTTGCTTCTCTTTTTCATGCGCAGCTCGTAAATCATTGTTGTTTCATAGGCTTTCGATATCCACATAACTGCTTGATCAATCACTTGATTTGGGCTTCTCAATACGGCTTTTGATTGTAGTTTACTAACGTACGAATTGGCTTATATTTTGAGATATTTGTAAGCAAGATGACAGTATATGGCTTGATCGACTTGAAGGAGATATTAATGGCTTTATGAATAGTGAGTTGTTGAATAACTCGATCTGTTTTAGAAGACACTAATCCAGTTGCCGCGAAGCGATTGCGAATAGTTTAAGCTTTATATGCTATTATATAAGCCTTTGGAAATGTAGTTAAAAAGTCGATGTAATTGATATGATTGAATCCAAGTCTCATCCGCTGCTCAACTAGCTGTCCATGACATTGCTTAAAAATAGCCAGACAGCCAACATCAAGAGACTGTAAAAGATATAAGGGATGAGGAGGTATACAGACTGGTATAATCTTCGGATCTTCGCACTTAGCTTGTCCATAGTTATATCTTCGTGAGAACTTTGAATCAATCTCTGGGCGATGTTGAACAAAATTGTATATACACCCATTTCTCTCCAACTTGTTAATTTCCATGTTGTGACCATCATCTCTCGTTCAAGGGAGTGCCCGCGTGGATTAACTTAACTTAGATACCAAAAGGCCTTAGTCAGCATGAGGCCTTTCCTTTTTTTGGCTAGCTAATCTGAGAACCTGAGGTAATCACGGCGCTCAGGGTCGTGCTCCAGTTCTTCTCAGCGAGTAAAAGTGGCGGAGGGTGAGCACTAAAAAGGAACAGGAAAGTCGTGAGGCGCCAGGTAAAATCCAGTACGTAGATCCAAAAGCGGTAGACTTGGATTTTGACGAGGATGGGGGTGAGATTCATCACTTCCCTTGTTTTCTTGTCGATGATTGGAATACTAAAGTGACCCCAGAACGACCCCGGCGATATCCCTGCCATTGATATCTGAACCTATTATAATCCCAGAGAATTGACATAAATCATCTGCCACGAACTCTCTATGAAACATCAAGCCCGTTAAGATGAAATGATCGGAGAATTCGTATGATGGACATAATCTGCTGGATATTGATACGTGCCTCATTTCCATCTTTCTCTGCCCCGACTGTGTCGCTTCGATGCTGTACAGACCAAGCCCTTGCTCTCTCTGGAATTCGGTCATCCTGTACCAAGGCAGATCTCTGGTCGTACATTTCAGCCCGATCCTGTTGCGACTCTCGGATGTCATCAGGGTCTGCTAGCCCCTTTGAGGGGATCAACTACGACACGTCAGCCGCATGTGATAGCTGTACCTGGTGCGCAGCCTTGCCGTGACATACCTGTATTGTATTTCAATACACGTAGTTACTCGCCATTTGTGAATAATCAATGCTGTGTAACCCAGAGCCTTGCTCTTCCCACTCTACCCCTGTCACTTCTCGCTCAGCTTGTTTCGCTCGGCTGTGCGTTAGAAGGAATCCGGTTCCATCCACATCAACTGTATTTCAAGATGGTCCGCGCGATACCCGCACCTGATATTGATTGTAAAATATAATTGGTTTGAGATGAGAATGCATCGCCTTTTTATACCCTGCACAATCCATGATAGTGTATAGAAAAGCCCAGCCTCAGCCGCGTTCCAGCGTTCCATCGATTCTCGACGAAGCGTCTTCTGCATACTAACATTGAAGGCCTTGACGGAGCTCCAGATATCAAGACAGTAATATCAATATGGTTCTAGTATATGTCCCTACGTATCGGTTAAGCCAAGAAAAGCTCAGGAGTCATCTGGAAGACGTCTTTGGCTACACTATTATTATTTTTGACGTGAGTGACGCGTATCACAGCCACACTGACACAGCCTCTTTGGTATCCTGACCATATGCAACAGGTCCAAGATGATTATTACGTGGTAGATGTGCCTCAAAGCCTCACAGACGTACGTGTATTTGAAATACGGGACCGAAAGGTCGGAACCAAATATATCTGATGCTGTACAGGAGCAATGGGATTCTATCGATAATCTTCGAACTGGCAGGCGGTGAATGATTGGTCCATGTTCTTTTATTGTATAGTTGTGATTTTATACGAATGCTGAGCTTTCCTTTTGCTCATGAGCCCATGTCACGAGTAGTGCAAGAAGCAAGGACATCTTTGATCCTGATCCCGTCCACTGGTGCAAATTCGTTTAATGTGTCTTGCCTTAATCTTATTGTGCATTTGTCGGTCATTGCCACTCAGTCTGCCTAGCTGATCTACCGTGCTTGTGATGCAAACAACGGCCTGCTAAGCATTTAGCCTTCGACCTGGGAAGTCTTCGAGTAAGATCCTTTTTTCAGTCGAATATCGGTTATGCTTAAGTTAGGAATACGCCTTTTTGGTCTTCATCCGCAAAGCCCCGTTCATCGATATAAAGTGCTAATTCCAGACTGCAGTATCAAGTAAAAATCACATACGAATCTGGACAAACAAGGAGGTTATCTATTCCCGAGATTATTTCCAGCAAATCTAACTACCACGATATCAGGATGCTAGATCAATACGATACGTTGCAAGTGGCGTGTGATTCAAGTCGTCCGTATCCGACAAACCTGATTCGCACACATGCATTTTCTCATGTGTTAGAATCTTATCGGAAGCGCCTCCAAGAAAATCAGAAGAGTTTATTTGTATCAAAGTCTCAATACCATCTCATCGAGCTGGTCGAGACTCGTGACGGTGATCATGGTTTGTCAACAGAAACGCTCTCTCTCTTGATAATAGCATGGAAACTGACACCATGAAATGAGTAGAATTCACGTCGACAAGCATAAAGTTAGTGGAGGCCCTGAAGAAACATTTCCAATTGAATCGTAAAGATCCGAAATGCCGTCATGTGTAAGTCCACCTTGAAGCAAAATATGGGACTGACTAACCGAGCGGTTATCAGATTCATTGAAGCTGAAAGCTCAAGAAGTCCACTAGACTGCTCCAAAGAGATGTTGGAATACCTATTGTCATTTCATCAGGTATCTCCATCGTTCTTAGAACTTGTGCTTGCTTTCGGCGCGGGAAAACAGCCCGACGACTTCCACTATACAAGCTTTCGACATGAAAGCTTTCTAGACCAAGTCAATACAAAATTTGCTATATTCCGGCTCGGTCGATCAGGCCGGGAATTCAGGCAATGTTATAACCTCTGGTCTACTGAGCCGTCGTCTGGGGGCAGCAATCCGTGGTCCATCCGACAGACGGTAGTCTATCACTCTTTCGACGTGGAAACCGGAAAGGCTTTTTGGATTGACATCAAAGCCAATAGTGTGATAAAATCAAGAATCAAAGAAGAGACAGGAATGTCTGGCAGTATAAGCGCGCAGAACATGGTTGACCTGAGCAGTTGTTTTTCTACTACTTTGCAAACCCACCTTATTCATTTCGAGTGGTGCAGGGAGAATTGGCGGCACCAGTTGACTAGACTCGAAAAGAGATCGAGCGGAATTTTAAAAAAAGTTTTCAACGCTCCAGTCGAACTTTTGGAGCTGAACCGCTCCGAGAACGCTAGCGATATCGGTCTAAATGGGGACGCTGGAGGATTTGAGTCAGGAATGGGGACAACAAATGTAGGAAGGGCTCCGTCGAGACAGACGACAGGCTTGTCCGCCATTCCTGAGACCATTATTTCTCCAAATCTTGCCAAATGGGGAAGGAATAGTCACCGGAACAAACCACAGGCAACTTTGGTACAGTCCACACTTCAAGGGTCGTTGTCATCAACGCAGAACGACAACGTCGATGTATCAAGTCACTTTAGATTTTCTGAGCCGTTCCCCATCGAGCAGTTACAAGATCTTTCTCGCATAGAATCTACACTTCAAGAGATCGGCATGGTGTTAAAACTCAACGCTGATGTGCTTCTTGAAATAATGGACTACTACCAACGTCTTATCGGCGACCCTTATTTTCCATCCGAAATCAAGGATGGGTCGTCAACGGCAGTATCGGACTTTTTTCAACAAAGTACGAGCATTGTGAATGATCTGAAAAGAGAACAATGTCGAATCGATTCATTGTTACAAGTGCTGGGTAATGGCAAAAGCATGGTAAATAACGCACACCTCTGGCCTTTGAATGATCTTTTATAAATTGACAAATTGAGTAGTTCGAATCCATCCTTCAGTTCAGGAACATCGAGATCAACACATTGTTTGCCACAAATGCACACCACGGCTCTCTTCGAATGGAAAGCATGACACAGGAAATGCATGAATCTACAATGAAGATGCAAAAGATGACAAAAAGCATGCACAAGGTTGCGGAAAGAACTGAGAGAGAAACCGCTTCGATGCACATCATCACTCTAGTTACCCTTATTTTCCTTCCGGGAACGTTCATTGCCGTAAGACTAGGCATGCCAAGTTTGAAGTTGCGTAAGTTTACAGACCATCTAACTTTTGACCAGACATTTCTTGGTAGTGGACTATTTCAGTGGGATCAGAATCAGCCTGAAGGGATGCCTACTTTCAAGCCGGAATTCTTCGCACTCTTTGCCAAAGTTTGCTTTCCTTTCATGGCAGTCATTGGGTTGATATGGATTTGTGCGTATTGGTGGGCCACTCGTCGTCATGGAGAAATGGACGTTGACGAGGAGACTGGGATATCAGATGGCCAAGGCTTTTCGGAAAAAGGCAAATATTGAGGCTTTCATTAAGTATAAACTTATCTATATAGGACAGAGCTATTCAGGTGGACATCGAATTACTCAAACGTCGCGTATTGTTTTGTTAGGCATGAAGGTCTAGAAGAAAAGAACGCAGAAGCACCAAGTGCTATTGAGGTTCTTAGATTTTGAAACGCTCTTGATCATTAGTAGCCTTGTCATTACTGTACGTACGGTAACAAATACGTTACACACACTAGTTCGTAGAGTAGAGCATACATTGACGCATTGGGGCACTTCAGCCACCTCGTCAGTTGAATCAGGCTGAGGCTGAGTTGAGAATTAGTCAGGCAATGAGCCGCAATGACAGCCAGCCTTGTACAGATTTCCTGCAACCCCTCTTCTTACTTGCATTTCCTTGCCACCTACATAACGCAGGTCAGGCCCCGCGCTCGACAACCACTGCCAAACGGCAGTCCTGGCGCTACAGTATATACCAATATATTATATACACCCGTGGCAAGTTCCTGAAGAGGTCGAATCTTGTATTTTTGCGTGATTGGTAAGGTAGGCCAGCGTGCGATTGCCTGCTGCAGCCACTCTTGATACACGTAATATGGACTCAATCTCGAAGGACTTCGGCTACTGGGTGGAGAAAAACCGGAATCAGGGCTTGACTGGCGACGGGAAAGATGCTTTTTACGTATCGGAAGATGACCTGAGAGGCTACTGGAACGAAAACCGGATCAGCGACGTCTTGCGGCAAGCCGGCGTACATCGTCAAACTCTACCTCCGCCGAGATCGATTATTAAAAGTTATATACGCATCTTTTCGATTCTTATATATATCTCAACGCCCAACCTACCAAGCTTAGCCTACCTTAGCGAGTTCAATGAAAAAGGCTCTGACGACCATATCCTGCCGTTCATGGAAGGTTGTTTCCCTGGCACATTGGAAGGAAAGGAAGTCGAAGCGAAATTTCTGCAGTTTCAGTTCTTGTTCAGTCCAGTCGTATTTGGATCAGGATTGCATGGAAGAGATCTTCACAATCGCTGCGTTCTACCGTTGACCTTTCAACGTCAACTTTCCGGTCATTTTGGCAGCCCTGCTAATACGGTTACTACCAAATTGTACAAATTGCACAAAGCCTCGAAGCTTCAAGCAAAAAATGTACATTCATTCTTTCTTGATTATCTTTTATCCTGTTTGCTATCTATCACAAGGTACACAAAGTCTGACATTTTGAACTCTCCAGGACCTCGCGGTTATCAAAGAGTATCCGAAAAGTGAAATTGAGCACAGCTTCAAGAACGAACTGAAAGCGTATTTATCATTTCAGTACCCTGGCAACGAAGACTATGTATCCAAATATTTTCTCAAATATCATGGGTCATTCAAGCAGAAAGAAAAAGCGTTCATAATACTTGAATTTGCCGATGAGGGAAGCTTGCTTGAACTTTACAAGAGCAACAGAGTGCCGCGCACTCGTGAGGAGCTTCTTGGGTTCTTCGAAAACCTCTCTGAGCTGCTTAGGGGCTTGAGATTATTGCATGACAGACAGTTGCGAGGAGTACATCAGGATTTAAAGCCAGCAAATATCTTTGTCTTTCGAAACGAAGATGGGGACACATACAAGTATAACTTCAAAATTGGCGATTTCGGGTTGACCAGTTTTACTTCGGATGAGGCATATCATATGAAAACCCGCGATAATAAAGGCGGCATCATGTATAACGCTCCGGAAATGACCAACTACGATGATTTCTCCCGATCCATCGACGAAGGTATCAGCCATCTCGTTGATATATGGTCATTCGGTTGTGTACTCTTTGAAGCAGCTGTCTGGGCGATATCCGATAATAGAGGACGAGAAGAATTCAGAATATTGCGGTGCGAAGAAAATGAACCCAATACTCCTCTTTGCAATCAAGGATATGGGGCATCGTTTCATAATGGCGATAGAAGACTCGATGCGGTAGACAAGACGCTGGACCGTATACTCGAACAACGGCGTCATTTCGATGATATAACAAAAGGTTTCTGTGAACTCTTATTGAAACATGCAATGGTGCCGGTACGGAAAGAGCGCTATGATGCCAAAGAACTGGGGGCCGTTATTAGACAACATTTCGAAAAGGCTAAAACACTGCAGACATCATGGCAGGCGCCATCTCCCACTGGTAGAACCTCTATGCCGGAACTTGACCAGAGGGCAAGCCCTCGTTCGTTCGAATATGCGTGGACGCCGCCTGACGATAATACTTTCCCAAGGAGGTCAACATCGGGAGGAAATCAATCAGGCAAGAGACGATCCAACCGTTATATCCCGGTCAACGGAACTCGCAATTCGGAAAGTCCATATTTCTTACCTGAAGAACCAAGTCCGCATACTGGACGAGAATTTGACCTGCATCCATCATTGACTACCCCATTCCACAGAGACTCATTTCGCAGTAACGAGAATGAAATTACAGCTGACTCTGTGAAAGAATCATCCAACCATGATAAAACAATCAAGCCTGAGATCGTCAAACGAACAATATCACCACCAACCAATCATACCAAATACCTCAAATATCGAGTTGACCATGTGATCGATTGGATACAAGGAGGAAAAAAGGAAAGTGATGAGCTTTATAGGTGCTTATCTCGGGCACTTGAGAAACTGAAGAAACGACAACAGGTATGTTCAATGATACGCAATTTGTTGAAAAGTTTCAAAGCTCACTCCAAATTTTCAAAGATATTCATCATTGACGACACAGCTTCGATGAAAAAAAATCATTGGCCAGCGGTTGTTGACACGTTCAGAGCCCTCGCGCATCTCACCGACGAGGTTGACCCTGATGGTATCGACTTGTACTTTAGTTCGAAGCCCGAATCAACTAAAAAGCTCCCAGGGCCCAGATTGTTGAATAAATTCAGAGGAGTGGACAGGCTAGTTGACAAAGTGAGCTCTCAAGGCATGAAGCAGGAGGATATAATGTTCGATATGGAGGATAGTATCAGCAAGATTTTGGACCAAGTGAAGGAAAAGATATCACACAAAAACCCGAAAACGAGCATTTATATTCTAACCGATGGAATTTGGGATGATGCCACGAACAGTGACAATATCTGTGGAGTCGATAACGCCATTCGTTCACTTGTTGGAGAAATGCGTCGGCAGAATCAAATGCGGTCCAATATATCGATTCAATTCATTCGATTCGGTGACAATGAGGTTGCTAAAGCTCGTTTGAAATACCTGGACGATGATTTAGCCAAGGATTTCAAATCTTAGTAAGTGTCCTGAGTATCTCATCCCTTCATCGCAAGTGGTCTGTGAAAGTAGATTTTTGGTGACTGATTTGTTGCATTAGCGATATCGTTGATACCACAAGCAATCGTTCCCCTGTATGGAAAATGTTGCTTGGTAGCATTATCGGTACAGTTGATAATGCTACTGATGACTAAAGATTTTCTAGATGTTTTTCAAGCCCGAAACCTCACGGCGAGGATTACTGTGCTATTTATGTAAGATAATTCTGACCTGGGGCTGAGCAGCAAAATTTACGGTGGAACACGCTGTCTCGTTTTACTGGATAGGAGGACCTGTTTCTATTTTCAGGCGCTTACGGAATTTAGCACCATGGATTTGTATGTCTCGGATTGGTTTTAGAGGTGCATGGTCAAAGTTGTTACTGGAGTCTGATCGTTGCTGCCTATTTGTACACCCAGCGCCCCCTTAGTCAAGCCTAGCTTTGCATGAATCGAGAATATCCTGGACCAGCAATCCTGGGCCAGCATTAGGATATGCCAATAGAGATTAGTTGTGTCACTTTTCGTGATTATGGCTGATCACGCGCTGCATCGTACGTTTCTGTATCTTTCCTGGTTGGATCAAATTTCGGCCTAAGCAGTCTATTGTAAGGACTTTAGAGGCTAATTTCCTGCAACATGCCAGCGCATCAAGACTGGAGCTAGTGCTTTTACACAAAGAGGGAAATGAAAACAATCTGTCTTGCGGAACAATTAGATAAAGGGTCTGCACCTCATGAGCAAGGATGTGATGCACTGTCTACTGGACCTCTTTTAGTCAAAGTAGGTCAATCGAGAGACGAGCTATGACCTCTATGATTGACTATGTCAAACCGCAAATATTATAAGATGTAGTAAATTGGTAGTGTGACAAAACTGAAGTTCTAGGTCAACTATACAAAGAATGCAATAAATCACTTTATAATGGTTAAGCTTTGGGGTATTTACTGAAACGAACCATGAAATCCAATGTTTCCTCTAAGCTTGTAGTCATCCCTCGATGGAAAATCTTCCTCGCAACTATACTCAGCCAGTAATTTTATACATTGATCAATTTCTGCGATCTGATCTTAGTAGGAGTTGAGTGATTTTCAACCCGACGATCCTGGCTTCCATAGTCGTTGCATATTAAGTCTTACTAGCCTCCGGGCTTTCAATAAGAATAATAGAACTTCGAAGCATATATAAAGATCTTGATGTTCGAGTAATTGCCTTGTGGTATCTATCTATAAACGATACTTAAGAGTTAAGACTCCAGTCTCAAACTGACAACCTGTTAGGGCATGTGCCGCGAAACCCTAATTCCACCGTTGTCAAGCTACGTATGCCACCTTTAACAACTTTAAAGACAACCCTTCTGGTAAAGATATTTGTAATTGAGTATAGAAAGAACGAATGGCTGCTCGGTTAAAGAACTGGTCGCTCTGGTAGAATTTCCATGCTTGTTGATGCTTGAGAGACTTCTCCCCTCGCCGTACATGCAATAGTAACAATCTAGTACAAAGGCCTTTCATTAATATGATACAAGGTGTGTACGACATACCAGGCAGGGTGATAAAAATTTGTGAGATTTGATATTGATATCAACATCTACTTCCTGATTCCACCCTTGATTGCTAAAGTCATCAGTATTTATCAGAAGAGATCTCAATCATTACGTTTGTATATGTGACAGAACCGATTTTGATGCCGGAACCCTAGCCAGTCAACTGGACATAGACATGGATTCGACCCCTTCGCTTGCTATCAGCTTTGCATTAACAAGAGAGAGATTTAGCAAGAATTTCAGGTATGTATGAGGAGAGGAAAGGTATGTTGACTAGAACGAGTTCGGTGGTAATGAGGAGTTGAATGCTAGTTCAAATAACGATCAATTGGAATTTAAGCTAAATGGTGCTGATGGTACTTGGTCCTGCTTGCGAGCTCTCTGTCTGTATAGATGAGTTTATCGTCATTTTTTTTCCTCATGTCTGGCAGGGTCTTCGGAAATATCACGTCGGTGAGCTCACAGGTTGAGGGAACTCTCTTTGTAATTATACCTGAATTACAAAATTTCATGAGTAAACGATCTAGCAAGTTACTATTTAGCCCCAACGACAGTCTATAAATCAACTACGCACAAATCAAAGTCAAGAACATGAGTATAAATGACTATGTAATACATAACTCTTTAACTAGACCAATTATGTGACAAGGAGTTGCTCTAATATGACAGACTCATCCTACTCCTAGAAGTCTGTGCGTACATACTACGTAAGCTCGTGATGCTCATGCGATATTGTTACTTAATAGTATGAGATAAATGCTAGATGAAACTAGGCTCATTGGATACATCGCGGTCCGGTCGATTTTGCGAAGAGTACGGAGGCCTGACTAGGTGACCTTCTTGATCAAACATCAAAAAACTCAATATCCAGATTACACTTTGTGACCCCGAGAGATTAAATTAGCTTTTCAGGTATTTAGTACTTCATTTGACGATTAAGAGCAGCGGTCTTTCCCATACTGTGGTTTGTTACACTGGAAGGCAGACGAAGTAGTAGTGCTATAGACATTTCTAGTCGATTGCCATCATATTATAGAAAGGCCAACCAAACCACACATTATTTATTAATTGATTGCTAAGATGTATTTAGTGGATCAGTTAGGGCTCGTTCCCGGCTTCGGCATTTCATTAAGTCCTATTGATCTCGTACTACCTGCTGCGTACATGTAGTAACATGTCCTAATGCAGACGGCTACTCGCATAAAAGTACCCACTACTTGATCCAACAAATTCGAATACCAAGCTGCTCTTATCGGATAAAATCATCTATCGTTGTGGCCGTAATCTCAATATATTATGCTTCCCTGGTTGTCAACCTGGGGGAGGGTCCCAGCCGGCGCTGCATCCGGACAGTGCACCTCTACCAGAGTGGTACCGTCACGCAAGAGAGATTGTTCAGTATTTTATACATCCTCCTCCTTTGAAGGCCGTTTATGTTGATAATGCATATAGTTATGTCCAATTCAGCTGGATTGATCGATCAAAAAGAGATTATGGCTTGGTCCTCAAAATAGCACCTTGACCATCGACAGCCACAATCAATGAATTAGACCGGTAGATATTTCTAAGGTTATTGATACCCGTGACGACATGTAATAGAGAGCAGCAGTCATGCCAGTATCTCATATCTGTATTGCTAGAGGTTATTCTATCCAGGGATACGAGGCACAGCCGGACATTCCTACGAAAAAGGCAGTGGTCAGGCTGCACCCCCAATTCCCATTTTCCGAGTCACGGCTAGTCAAGAGGTCAAGACTGAACATGAGGCGTCTCCTTACCTAGTGGGGCCGTAAGTGATCGACTATAATGAGGCTAGCTGAACCATGCACCATGCTCTCTAAGGTCGGCCAGCTATTCATGAGATTATTGGTGTTATCCGACGGCAATGCCGGAGTGCTCCGTCCAAAAATTTCAAGCCAAATCGGAAAACAAGATCGCTTTTTCCTGGGGCTGCGCGAACACGTATTAGGGCTATGGTACTAAGTACTTCTCCTGTGCTAGCGCTAACACAATTACACAGTGCCGAGTGTCGATTCGTCAAGTGAACAGCCCGGTGGAGCTTTCATTGTTTACAAGATGAATTGAATCAGATAACCTTCGAGCTACAAAATGCTATATCTTGAAGCAAGCTCTCTGTCGGGACGATCGTCATGGAAAATGTATCCGTGCCAGCATGCTTCCCATTTCAGCTTGTTGAATTTATTGATTGTGATTGCATGGTCCACCTTAGCTACATGCTCTATTTCTACTGAAATAAAACTCGAGTCCTGCTTGAGTTTTCATCAATCTTAGGAATCTTGACCACCAAGCATCGTTCTTCATCCTACCGGAAAACCGCCGCAGAAATCACAATGCTTTTCCTTGGCCTTTTCTCCTTATTGCTACTGAGCCGATCTCACGTCAGTGCCGCTACGGTGGGCAGCTCACCAGTCAAAAGCGTGGTCGAATACCCTCTTCCAGCCGCCGCCGAAACACACGAGATTGTCGCGGTGAGCGACAACCTTTTGCTCATCTCTCAACAAACTGACGGAAGTCTCGTCAAAGTATCGCTTGATAGCAACGGAAAGCCTACCGGCTCTCGCAAATACATCCTAACAAATCAATGGTCCGGTCTTCATGGACTTACAATAGGCTCTGGAACGTCAGGTAATTCCTCTAGTCCCACCGTCTGGGCAACCGTCCAATTTGATAATGCTATTCTCCAAATTGATCCCAACGGTGACGATATCAACTCTCCTCCAAGGCTCGTCAAGACTATCCCTATTCCTTCTCCCGCCTACGGACCACACGGCCTATTGTATAACAATGGAACGCTATGGGCAGCGTGCAAGGACAGCTCGCACGTAGTCAGAATCAATATTGACAACACGGACGATTACCAAGTTTGGGCTGTTAGCAGACGTCCTATCTTTGTTGCCGTTCACCCTACCAGCGGAGATATCTACTCTGGTCTAGACTTGAGCAGCAAGATCTGGCACTACAAGAATGATGGAAATGCTGGTGAGGAGATTGCCGTTCCTGCAAACAAAGGCAGTATCCCCGTCGGCCTGGTTGCTGGACCTGACGGTAACGCCTGGGTCGGGTTGTTGGGCAACTCAACTACCGGCACAGGCACATTCGGACGTATCAATGCCGACGCTTCTATCGACTGGTTCACCATGTCCTCTAACGTCGGCAGCGCCGCCGGTATCATTCACATCGCATTTTCACAAGACCCTTCCCAATTCTGGCTCTTGGGATCATCGACCCTATGTCCTTCTTGTATCAATGCCGTTTTCACCGTGAAAATTGCCGATAACTCGACGACCGGAACCGCAGCTCCGAGAGTTGCGGTACAAAACTCGATTGTCTTGCCGACCCAGTACAGCTGGACTCATCGTATCATCTATCATAATGGAGGCTTGTACGTCACCGAGCTGACGACTTCGACTCTTGCTCACATTAGCGGGGTTGCTGCGGATGGGTTGAATGTCAGTGAGACTTGGGACCAGTATGCGGACTGGGGTCTAGGTTTGAAGGCTCAAGGTATTGACTATAACAACACCATCTTCTAAGGCTCAGCTGTCGCAGCGTGGTAGCGTACGGTCCTGTTTGATAGATAGATGTCAATCGCCATATTTGGCTTCTTGTTTACTTTAGCCACTTACTACACATATCATAGCATAATACTCTACATACTAGTTTTGGAAGAAAGCCTTTGGGTAAACATTCTACAGACAGATCTGAAATATAGATTTTACCGACAACTGATTCTTCAACTAGCTTATGGAACACAGCTCTACTCTATGTACTGTAAAGCCCTTTCGGAATTTTTCTATTCTTCTCCCAGCTGGCTTTGGTTCCTTTGAGAAACTATTGTTGCAAATTGATTATGATACCACCTGGCATCACGCACACTTGATGCACATTCCTGAGACCATGTCTTTGATCTATTTTTTGGTCTTAATTATGTATCAATGCTGTCTTTCTTTAACCCTGGCCTAAGACTTCAGTGCATCGCACTCAACCGTTGGACTTGATATTATCAAACCATTTCCACGACGCATGATGTACAATCAAACTTAGATTGACGACCCGCTAGGCTATTAAGGCGAAGCTGACTCAACCGGTCTCTTTTCTAGCAACAGAAGCGATCCCAGGGAATTCGTAGCAGATACCTGCTGAGACGCTGATGAGAAAGATAACCTTGTCAATCAAAGTGTTCTTGAGGTTCTAGCTTTTGGTGATCTGTATTGCTGGACCATGCGGGATTTTTCATACAGCTGAACATTGAGTCATTTCCGTTGTGCGAGAGGGTGAGAATACGAACATAGTGTGTCGGCTCGTACATTAACATACTGAACAATTCAGGCGTCCCAACTATATCATCACAGCCCTCATGTGAATTGAGTCATGTTGAACATTGAAGATAGTGGGTTCAACTTCTCGAACCTAGAAAAAATGACTCAGGGGTCAAAAAAGGACTGAATGAGTTGTCTAACTCAGCAGCATGGCGCGCATCAAAGAAGGCTCATTCCTATTATTTCTTACATCCGAAATTTAGATACAGCCAATTACATGGTTAGTACATAGACCACGATATGGTGAAGTGCAACAAGAGTGATTTCTTGTTATGATAACATGCACCCATCGACAATGTTACACATGTATTTCCATATAATGAAGCTATATCCCCGTGAGGGCTTGTCTGTAGGCCGAAAATATCGCCGACACTTGTATTAGGGTTGTACCGGCTACGTACCTATGATGCTTGAGCGACCCACGACAGCATTACGTCGAGCATCAGCTACTTGTTTTATCTAGGCCAATCTTGAAGCTAAATTAACAAAGCACGTCTATACGAGAAATGGTCAGTTGAGAAGGAAACTGTGCATCTCGTATCCCTGAATTCCAACTGGACAGTCATCACTCGGAAAGTTTGAGACGGATCATCTGATCAATCTATGTACGACGTATAAGCTGATACCCCACGATTACCAAGGAATCACTTGATCCATCCGAGTACATAAATTAGTATTGCATCCTCTGTCAGGAATAAAGAACTTTTTTGTTCCATCGTGTGCCGTCCATGCATCGGGAGTACATACCACAGCAATATGAGTGCAAGTGCTATCGAAAGGGTGCAGGTAGTCGCTGAGCGACTCCTCGTGAATGTTAAAGACGATCCTGTTGTATCAGGACTTGCTGTTACTGCTGCGTTGTGCACTGCTTGGTAGGATAACAGCTTAACGTACACATCAGAGACCTTTCAAGTCAACGCCTAACTGTTCAAAAGGGTAATACACGACTACAAACAATGGATAGCGTCGGGCACCGGCGGTACACCCTCTAACGTCTAGTAAGTTTCTCCAATCCAAATCCGAAAATGCGCAGTGACTGATCATATTGGTAGTGGCTACTGTCGAATGAATCTATGTCGCATCATGTTTGCTTACCATGTACCACTCCAAACCGAACCCAAGACACTGAGCAGTGATGGGCCGTCATTTCTCAAATCCATTCCAGCACGAGCCGGCGGCCGCCCAAGGCTCATGCCACGTATTCTTCCTCAACGACAGAGACCGGAACCCATTGAACCGTTAACTAAGAAAAAGCTCATGTCGCTTATGAGCCGTCTGGCAAGTGAACACCCAGACATCCTCGAAAGCAGACCCTCTCACACCGAGGGCATGACTGCAGATGGGTTATACGCGCGCAAAAACAATAAAGCAGTAAACCCAATCGTTGTCGCGGATCGCACATTAGATTACGAGATTGGCCACGCCCATGCCGCCGACAATAGCCTGCATCTTTGGCTAAGTGAGGCAGATGCAAGGAAAATCATTGAGGCGCGCTGGGGACAGAGGTTCTGCCTGCCGCATGTTCAGAAGGGGTGGACGATGGTTTATGCACCACGGAATCTGGAGGAGTTGCAATTAATTGAGGAGTTTATCAAGGCGAGTGTGAGATGGGTTACTGGTGTTGCTATCTGAACCTCCAACTTGTTACGGTGTTATTTTGCTCATCTTTTAGCTTGCATTGTGCGTCTAGTAGCGTGTTTCCGGGTTACCAAATTGATATTGTATCTCAAACTACAGTATACAAATTCATGATTGGGGTATATGACAAAATCTATCTATAAAAAGTATGCTCGCATGGCTCACATTACTGTCCTAGAGAGGTAACATACGTATTGACAATACCAATACATAATCGTATTATATTGCCGGGCGACCGGCCAATCAGATCGCTATATTGGATCTATGACGCCAAGACTCAATAACGGAGCTATAACAACCCACTTTAAATTGACTAATAATACTAATAATAGATTACAGTAAAATGTAATTACGGTTAGTCCGCCTATTGACGCGTTAATGGGTTTCTCGCGACGCGTCCATCACCTAACTTTCAAGGGACAACGACCAGCGCTAGCAGACAGCACGAAGACATACACATTTCCGTTCTGAGTTCAATTAAAATAGAAAATGAGACATCATGGCAATTGTAACCATGTTGAGCACCGCTGATGCAACAAAACTCAATACCCTGCGCGTTGAACTCAAACTGTGGGAAAAGGCGTTTGCGGATGCCAATGGAGGACGAAAAGCTGGCAGACATGATATCAAGCAGGATCCAAGTATAGGTATGATGAGCGTGTCCTTCATTACAAATAGAAAAGCCCAAATTAATGTAACGACCACAGCCGCCAAATACAAAACTTACGGTCGACTGCGCGCCCTCGAGGAGTCATCAACAATCCCTCACAACGCCGGTGGTCCGGACAAAACACCATCAAGATCACATGCTCCCACAAAACGTAAACATGCAGACATCAACCCAAACGACACATCAGTGAACAACCAGTACACACCCCGCAAGGCGCGACGGGAAATCATCACTCCATCAAAGAATAGGATCAATCCGAACCACCCCGCAACACTTGACCCCTACGACTCTCCATCCATGTTCCGTCGCCTTTTCAGTCCGTCAACCCATCGTCAGTCGCAACAGTCATCTCCACTTCCCCTCAAAACCGCCATTGGGCCTACACCGCAACGCAATGGCAAAATACTGGGGTTATTCGACATGCTCTCTGCTTCCGGGGGAAGCACGGCTACACCAGCCGCTGCGCGAGTTGCAGCCCTAGGGCATGCAATTGTTCAGACGCCTTCGAGACGGAAGATAGGTCAAAAATTAGACAATATCCCGGAGTCTGAGGAGAAAGAAGGAAATGCAGGCGATGATGATGAATATGAGCATACAGCCATGGGGCGGACGCCGACCTCGTCGAGCAAGAGATTATACCTTGAACGATTGTTCGCGACGCCGACGACGCTTCGATTTGCCACTATGATGGAGGAAGAGGAGAATAGCCAGCCGCAGCGGATACTCTATAAAAATGTGGAAGAAGCACAGGCAGAGGACATGGATGCTCTCGCTTCAGGAACGCCTAGCTTTCTGCGACGGTCGAATTCGGGGAGGTACGTGACTAGTAATGACAATGATCCCGCTAACCCGCTGAGTCCAGTTGGTGTGAAGAAACATCAGCGGTATAATGGAAAGGGACTCAGTGCGCTAGTGCAGGGATTGCGAGATATGGAGAATGAGCGGATGGAGGATGACTGGGATATTCTGAATGAATTGGAAGCGGAACAGAACATTGGGATGGCAGGAGGAAATGTTCAAGTTGGGGATAGTCAAGTGCCTCATGACGCTGCAGGTGAAGGCCCGAGCGGTGGGAGAGTATGGAAAAAGAAAGGGCAGAAGAGGACTACTCGACTGGTCAAGATGAAGCCAGTGGTGCAAGCCAAGAAAAAGCCACCACAAACGACTGCAGCAAAGGCGTCAAAGAACACGGAACAAGAGAAGGACGATGAAGAAGATGAAAGCGAAGACGAGCTTCAAAGTAGCGCCAATCCTGAGTCGCTGGATGTCAACGAAAATTCCCTACCACAGATCCGAACTCTCAGAGAGAGAAAGAAAATCACAGAAGACAACACCAATGGAGACGACACATGGGACGCAAACGCAGAGGATGAATACAACGACGTGGCCTCAGACGACAACTCCTTCGACTCAGATTTCGCCGAAATCGTCTCCACAAAGCAATCGCTACCTACCACAACCGGCAAACCAACGTCAAGTTTCTCCGAGAAGTTGAAAGCCGCATTCTCATCAGTCCAGCCACTCAAGAAGATGAAAAAGAGTACCGCCGAAAAGAACGACGAAGACAAAAAGAAGCCATCGTCGCCGAAGAAGAGAAAAGTCAATCCCGATGCTCATGCCAATTACCGGTCGCTCAAGATCCGATCAAAAGGGCAGGGGCGATTTGGAAGGGGGCGGTTTGGCCGGCGGTGATCTTCTAGTTCGGTTGGCTAGTCGTTATTCAGCAGGGTTTATCATTTGCATGCAAACGAAATTATCTACGAAGTTGACGAGTTTATGATCTGTATGAAATATTACGGCATGTTGGTGTTTATTGTTATTTGATGCATACATGCATGCACTATCATGTTTTCAGAGCGTTGATGTGTTGCCTTCCGAGTCGGTGGTAGGGCTACAACATCGAATTCAGCACAATCTCATAGATCATTCATGGATCAGTCTCCCTCTACATAGCAACTATGTGTAGGTACTATAAGAACTCATACATGTAATCTAACCCAGAAATGACCGAACAGCCACAAATGCAGCACCTCGACCACCCTTACGCCTTCCCATCCTCAACATTGACAGAGTCCCTACGCACCTACTGATCCAAAGCTTCCGGAATCCCATACACAGGCCCAGCCGCCTTTCCTCGTCTCTCGCTTCTCTCAAAATCACCATAATGATGCTGCCAACACTCCAAATCCGTAATGTCGCATCTCTTATTCTGCCAGCACTGCAAGTTCGTAGGGTCGCCGTCGCATTGCTCGCGTTTCGCTTCTTTGCCAACGCTGGAGGTGAAGACTAGCTTGGCGTTGGGGTTTGAGGTTTCGAGGGTTCCTGTCTCGGCTACTACGAAGGTCAGTCTCTTTCGCGTGATGAGGTGGAAAAAGGGACAGACCAGGAGTGGTTGGTAAGGCTACGGTGATGGTGGCCAGATAGGCTGCAAACATGGAGAGTGAGAGACGCATGTTGAGTGCTATCTTGGTAGATGCTTGAGATAGGCGTGTATGGTTCCCAATGGTTCCCAATGGATCTTATGATTTGATATTGATGCTTATTATCGTTGTGTCGACTAACTTATGACAGGAATAATATGGCCCCTTAAATACTTTCAAAAACACCATTAGTTGTGCTCAAATGAGACTTTACCGATCGATCTACCTAGGACTGCACTCATGGCCCCGTTTCGCCCCAATCATCCTATGGTCTGGATATGTGCGTATCACCATTGAATAACCATACAATATCTAGTCTACCTAACCTGGGCACATAGGTAATACCCAACTTCAATGTCCCCTCCTCCCAAGGTTCATCTGAACCCTCCAAACGACATCTGAAGTCGTACCTGCACCGCTGCTCCAAATCCAGCACCGACCAACTACAAACAGAAAAAAAAAATGGATCTCCCCGGACTGTTGCATGACACCGAACGAAAATTCAAAGAAAGCGTCATGACGATTTCTTGTCTTGGGCCTATTACAGGATCAAATGTTGTACATTGTATGACATCGAGAACAAAGCCGTGTCAAGCAGGTTGCTGCTCAGTTTGTTGTGTTATGAGATGACTCTTGTTGCCATATCTGTCTGGTCTCACCAGAGACTTCATATCATGAGATTTCCTCTGCTCGGAGCGGTAATCTCAGGATTGATTCATTGAGTTGAGTCACCCTCGAAACTAGTTACACACTGTCCAACTTCAACTCTTTGTTAAAAATTGCATACATGTAGGTATGGACATCAGATGAAAAGCGGAAAAGGTACCCCCCCCCCTATCAGGTGTACACGGCAACCAAAAATGCCTCATTTTCGACTGATACTATCGCTACTCTATGTATGCTCTTCAGATATCCAAACAGGTTTCCGAGCGCTTAACAGAATAGGACGACAAATGACAACTTATGATTCTGATGTACAGTGGTAGTACCAAATATATATTAACCCAAAGCTAGGCCCGGAGTTTCATCATCTCTTTATACAAAAGGGCGACGAGTCATGAGATATCAAATGGAGAATGGGAAGGTGGAGAACTCCTCCCAGTCGAAGACTTGGAGGAGGTTGTTGAAGTCATCCGGCGGCTGAAAAATCACATGTCAGTCTCTTGAAATAACAGAACAGAAAGAGAACAAAGGGTGACATACTGTTAACATGAGATCGGATAGATTGTTACTGTCAAATGACCCCGGTAAACTTTCGAGCGGCGTATTTTGCTCATTGCCCGACGCAAGGCTCGGAACTTGAGAGATAGACGGTTGCTACGGACGTTAGTACGCATGGAGACTATTCAAGAAACGATGTAACATACTAAATCAATTCCCTCAAGAATATTCAACCCATCCGACCCCCGCAGAATGCGATACGTGACTGACAAAATTCGATCCAGAATAAGCTTCTTGATCTCCTCGGACTGGTCAGGATACAGCTCCGCTTTGACCAAAGCAAAGATCATGTACAGGAAAAAAAACTGCTTGGCGCCTTTGATGATTAGTAGCAACCTAGCTTCCATGCAGGAGATTGTCTTTTCGACGAGGTCAAGTAAGGACTCTGTGAATGCGGGGAGGACTTGGCGTAAGAGGTTAGATGTGTATCCCGTTCGTCGAGCGAATAAGTGCTGGAGAATGGAGAAACAGGCTTGAACTGTGCTGTCGGCTGAGTGACCGAAGGAAAGTCGCGCGGATGTTTCGTGGAGTTTGAGATGACGCGATAGTATGACTGTGGCGACTTCCAGGCGGGCTCTTGATGAGGGCTCGAATAGAGGGTCGTCGTTAGCTTCGATGGCAAAGGGAGTGTGGATTGCTAAAAGGGCTTGGCCAAGTTTGGTCTCGAGGACGGCGCTCCATAGCGTGAGTTTGTGACTTATTTCTCGGTCAGCGGTGACCTGCCAATGTGGCAGGCTGGCTTGGAAGCGGCCAAGTTCCCATTCAAGTCGGAGGATATCTTCATAAGAGCACGATACGACAGGTGAGTTCATAAGGCTGAATATTTTGAGTCGTAGTGGAAGTGATTGGGTGAGCACAACTTGGAAGGTGCAATCAGTCACCTCATGAAGAGGGTGCGAATGGGGTTCTTCCGTTGTACTTTCGTGGATTTCATCGTCATTGATATTTAAAGGCGACGCGGTATCAAAATCCGACGCTTGTAAAGTCGGCGGCATACCTCTATCAATCGCAATCTGAGCATCCAGTTCGATAATTGTGGCCCACATGCGTCTTCGCATTTCCTTGTTGAACAGGGTGATTTTCGGGATGTTGGCTGGATCCCGGTGGTATCCAGCCAGCATGGCCATCTTGACCAAGTTGCCTGTAGCTAACCATGCCTGGCTACGATTCAGGCCTTGATTGTTCTTAGCAATGATAAGCAAGCACTGTATACGTAGGATAGTCATATCTGGTCGCTTGATATACGTCGTGTCCATCCATTTCTCCGAATAGCGTATCCAGTCCACGACCTGAAAAGTGTTGCTAACCGTCAAATCCGCATACTCAAGTGATGGTTCTGCCTCGTAGAATCCCACCGCAGCAGCAAGCATGAGCAAAAGCTGAACAACGAAGGCGGCCGATATCATGTCGGGATTGTGTATGTTAGCATGCAGCTCGGCCAGCTCTCGTCGAAACGATGGAACGTGAATAACGCGGTGCATGGACTCTACATAGAGCATGTACAAGCGCAGCAACATATCCACGACCGGCTTTGGCGGGAGAAGCGATAGCAGGGTGGCCGTATTGATACTGGGAATTGCCTCCTTGAGCTTGGACTTGAGACTGGTGAATTTGAGTGCGTCTTTTGCATTACGTATTTTGGCAAAGTTTGGATTGTGACTCTTGACTTCGCGAAGAAAAGCCTTTAGCTCAGGGAACTATGCAGAATTAGCATCAAGCTGGGACGATTGTGAGCTCGGGTCATACCTGAAGCATCAAATTAGACATGATTCCTCCGCCATTGAAACGAGTCCTGGTCTCCTTTCCTCGAATCATGACTTTGTTCGGCAATTCAAGTCTCTGCGATGGTGTAGCCAATGTATGTTGATAGCCACTAGGATGGCCGGGCTGAGCCGCATCTCCATCCGCCCGCCAGGTTTTGTTAATAGGCGGATTAGGCGCATCCAAAACAGTATCCAGAAATCGAGCTCTGGATGGTCCTGGCTGCCTCAAATTCGACGCAGAAACATTATCAAACCTGGACGACTGCTGCAAATGGGATGCCGGCAACGGCAATGGTGTCGGGACTGCTGCAGCAGATTTCGGATAAGCCGGTAAAACAGCAGCAAACCTAGGAGAAGCGTCCGTCGCAACACGACCTGGAGGAGGAAGCGTAATATGACTACTACTACTCAGCCGGTCAATTCCGGGTATTCCTCCATTTGGTGGTGTTGTTGTAGATGATGCGGTTGCTGTTGATGCAGTGACGGTGTTCGGCTGCTGCCAGACAAAGCTATCTTCGTATTTACATCTGTCTGGGATGCCGCTTTTGAGACAACGACTGCATGCTGGATACTCGCGGTCGCATTTTAGTTTTCTGGTGCGACACTGAGTACAGGCGACTGTTCGCCTGCGACGTTTGCGCGGGCGCGTCTCGGATGGAGAGTTGTGGGTGTTGTTGGCGGACTCCGGATCTAGGAGATCCATCTCCGCGGCGGCCATGCTGATCTGTTCTTGGTCTTTGCAAATAGACACCACAAACAGGTTGCTAGCTGAAGACTAACGTGCAGCAGTAACAAATTCCGAACGCTTTTCCGACAGACGAAGTCGAGATGATGAGATCCGACTTGAAGATGAAATGGGCTGATGTTTCTCTACCCCATTCCTAAAGGGGAACACAAGCCCGAGACAGTGGGTCATCTGACCAATCAAAAGGTAGAATTAACATGTGACTCGGAAGGCAGCTTTTGTTTTTGCGTTTGTCGGGCATCCTTCCTCCATCTCCAGCATTGTATGCTATACATATCGTGCTTTTTCTGATTCAGTGAGTCACCAAATCCATGCATTCTGACAGTTTATTGCATTCAGTCTAGCTAAATACACTTTGATTTGCCGCGCTGCCCCAAACCGAAATCACGTCGTACTGTCGGAAGCTGCATATAAGGACCTCCATGCATACCAAGCCACGCATTCTCTTTCCACATTTATTCAAGCTCAAAGCTTCTTCAGACCCTGGTCAACACTCATTTAGCACTATAATATATCCTTTGGTCCCTCGAAATTTGAGGCTAGAGGTGCCAGAAAGGTTACCACAGGGATTAACACAGTATTGAACTAGTCCCAGGCGCAACGCCCCTGGTCGCCGCCTAGTCCGTCTTCCCCCAAGTCTGTGTTGATGGCAGTTAAGCGGGAAGTCTCCTACTTACCCTTCCTGGAGGCTGCATCTGGGAGGTTCAACGCTCGCTAAGTTATGGGTGTATCCCTGCAGGGGCCATGCTTAAGGTACGGGCTACGCCCACCCGCCTGTTTTGTTGACTGGCGGATTGCAATGTCACCACGCGCGGGGATAAATCCTTTGTAGATGACTGAGTGACTAAGCGGGTTCTGTACGCGTACGAGTAAGTTAGCCTAAGTTAGTTGTTACGAATTGCTGAGTGCTAGCCCGATCTTGGCTTGATTTGTGTGTTCCACACCCCCATTCGACGTTCGACAGGGCCGGATGTCTGGAGGAGGTTACGGCGCTGGGAGGGATATGCCGGTGGCTTAGCGGTCTAGCTAGTTGATGGCTTACAGACTTGGACATTTGCAGTGAAAGGTGGTTGCCTAAGAGCTCTGGGCAGACAATTATCAGATGCCTATCGCCCAGGTAGGTATGGCATCTCGGCGATAACTCTCCGTCTCGGGCTCGGCTTTAGGAGTACCTCGTAGTGTTTATCTAGCTGTATACATATATATAATACGGTTTTCCGCCCAGTCATGAAAGTGGACTTGTCCTATTTCTAGAGATATCTCAGCTCAAAGAAAAGAGAATTGTGCTACATTGGCGGAACTAACAGCAAGTAATATGTTCAAATCTTTAATTTCCCGCATGGGCGGAGACAACAAAAACTACATATTCCCCACTGTGAGCACCACTGAAGACGGCCCCGAATGTCTCAAGGACTGCGCAGATTGCACAGTCCACCTCCCTGATAAATTCCATATTGATAGTGAACGCAAAATATACGGCAAAATTAAACCGTTTGCGACGCACGTGCTCGTAGCGACTGGCAAATCGGATTGGGTGTCGAAGCCGGAATGGGAAAGGGGGACAGTTGTTCATGCGCTGTGCGAGGCGAGTTCGAAGGGGGTATTTCTTCCTGTTGCAAGATTGCACGGGTGAGGGCTGACTTTTGCCGATAGCGTCTTATGGTAAACGCCTCCAACCTCACGGCACACAAAGACGAATCCTCCACCTCGGATGAAGAGGAAGATGCGACAACGGTGTTACTGTTACCGTCATTCCAATTCGTAGACAACGTCACCATTGCCTCGGTTCCAGAACTAGTCTCGCGCTTCATCGACAACGATAATACATCCACCATATCAGAGACTTCAACACTGACACCTCGCGCTTGTCCACACGACTACGTCGTACTTTTATGCTCCCACAAACGCCGCGACGCTCGCTGCGGCATCTCAGCACCACTAATCAAAAAAGAACTAGAGCGACATTTGCGACCCGCGGGACTCTATCGTGACGCTAACGACGAGCGTCCCGGCGGCGTGGGGATATATTATGTCTCGCATGTAGGCGGACACAAATTCTCGGCGAATGTGCTGGTGTATCGCAGAGAGGAAGGGCAGTTGATTTGGTTGGCGCGTATACGACCGGAGCATTGTGAGGGGATTGTCAAATATACGATTCTGCAGGGGAAGGTTGTACATCCAGAGACCCAGTTGAGGGGAGGGTTCGATAAAGGGAGGGGGGTAACTAGTTGGTAACGGACTCATAGATATCTTTACGTTAATAGATGAGGTTGGCTTGGATGTGTAACGGAAATGTATTAAATAAGCATAGCGTATCAACATCAAGAAGAGTACATAACTTCATGAAAACAGTAAACTGTGGAATAGTCATACATCATTCGTCGAATATTAGTATATGTATTATGAACCAATCATCAGCTCCATTCATACTCCAGAGCGCCAATCCTGCTGGAGTAGTTGAAATAATGTCGTCGGGTGTTATAGACTCACACCTGGTAATGTCGTAGTGAGTCGGTGCTTGTTTTGGGTGCCAATTATCTGGACAAGTTCATTCGTCTAGACCTGCGACATGGGTCGGCGGGTAGATGGACGAGATCGGAGATTAGCGCTGGATCGTCCGCCAACAGCGGAGCTGATCAAGCTTCCCACGTAGCAAGCCCAGAGGAACCAGAAGAAGGCACAGGCTGCCTGAGCCTCGCGGCAACGGTGTTCAGATCCCATGGAAATCTCGTTTGTAAGGAGGAAAGCCTGTTACAATTAGTCTTTATGACTGAAGAAAAAGGGACGGAAAGGAAGGACGCGTACAGAGTTAGAGCAGCTCTTAGCCTTAGTCCTAGCAGCCAACGTAACAGCCGCACAGAAAGTAAAGACCACATTCAGCGCATCCACAATGATCGGAAGAATAGGATGGCCGGTGAACGACTCGGTCCACGTAGCCGGAATCAGGTATAGCAGGAAAAACGCCGAAAAGGCGGCCGTGAACATGGAGAAGTGCACGCTTTCTGGGTTACTGCTACTGTTGGCTTCGAGGGAACCGACCAATCCTAGGAGGATGATGGTGAAGGCGAACTCGAGGGCCCGGAGGCCGAGTCCAATGATGCGCGGCATTGTGGTGGATAGTGTGGTGCGGTGTGGTGTGGTTTGTTGAGTGATGAGAGGGGATAGAAGATGGCGATATGAAGTGGTTCAAGAGAGAAATGCAAAGATATGCAGGTGTAGGTGGACACGGAATATATGAGCAGAAGAATGTGAGGAGCAAGGGCGGTGATCCGTACATTTTTCTCCCTTCTCTTTCCCGCGACGACGACATGACGATGGTTACGTCATCCCGGTCTGTCCGCCAGACCGCGCTAGTGACCGATCTTCGCTCACTACGGGCGGTGATTGGCTGCGGTGCGATTAGACTGCTACCCGCTCTCTACTGTAAGTGTTCCAAATCGCGAACTGCTCGATCGTCTTGATGCTGACGTTGCATTGCACCCAATTACTCTTTCTGTGAAGGCTGAAGCTGAGATCCAGAAGACGCGGAAGAGACGGGCAGCGTTTCATGATTACGAAATCTTGACCGAAACTCATACCGTGTGTTTCGCAAGGCGCCGTATGATCAATGCGCTGCGATTGGCTCTCATGGTAGAGACAGCCGCTGGGCTTCAGCCAATAAAGCTCGCTATGAATTTACTTTTACGTTTCAAGAGCAACGTGACTGAATAAAGTTGAAGTAAGAACTCGAGATCCTTTATAGGATACTATGTAAGAGTGTTTCGAAGTTTGGGGAAGCGTGAATACTTCATTGGGGTCTACTGTACTTCGAACATTGACCCGGTGAGGTATGCAATTCCGGCGATCTAGACCATCGAAATTACCTACGACCATGAGTAGCTAGGGCTTAGGGTATAGGGCCCAGATCGAGGGTTTCATGTGCAGCCTGATTGGCGCAAAATCGACAGAGAGTCGGCGTCTCAAAAAGGCTAGCGTAATATATTTCTCTGAGGCTTAGGCAGGTGCGGGGTCCCAAACAGGGAAGGCGCACACCCCCAGGCTGTGCCTTCCTGCGGGTCTGATTGGCTCTGGCGAGTGTAGCCTGAGGCTGACTCACCCACGGACATGCAACCACAACGAGGCCGCTTAATATCAGGAGTCTCCGCAATCCCTCTCTCCCCCAGGCTCTTCATCTCTTTTAATACTTGTAGTCGTCGGATCTCTCTTGTCCTCTTCATCTACCTCTCTCCATCACTCTGGCAATCCCCGGCTTTGCTCTGGTGAAGCAGTGACAAGAGATTGATTAGGTCATTAGTCATAATCAGCCCATTGCACTCACTGTCGCCATTTTCATTCATTATTTTTTCAGACAGAAGAGAAGAGAACACTATCATGGATAACTCTCACCTTTACGACCAAGGGTTCGACTTTGGTTCGTTTATCAACTTCCCTGATGACAACAACACGGACTTCCAATTCCCCACTGAAGATGTCTCTGCCGCTCTGAGCTTCTCGGACATGCAGCTCGTCCCAGACATGGACTTCTCTCATTACGATGCAAGTGTCAATGCTTTTGACACCTTTGAATATCCTGCCTCCTCGGTCAATGAGAGTCCCCTCACAGCCAATTACGAATCATCTGCACTACAAGCGGAAGAATTCCGTTTCCTCGTAGATTCATGGGCATCTGCAGACCAACGCTCCCGCTCCATGAAGCAAAAGAGAAGGGACGCGGCCATTGACCTGCATTTGCAGCGCTTCGCAACCACGCATTTTGACCCTCAATTATTTCCCACCGATTCGGAATTCTCCTTCTCCGACTCGCCTTCAAACTCGTGCTCCCAATCATCGCAGCAGAGCCCGGTTGCGAGCACACCAGTCTCTTCAACATCTCACAGCGATAAGTCGGTCCCTCAGACCGGTGGCCAGGAGCTTGTGTTTGACATCAATCTGAACACGGCTAAGAATTTGCCAAAAAAACAGAAGAAGCGCACTCAAGCTCAGATAGAAGACTACATCAACGCTCGCCGGAACGGCGCTTGCCTCAAGCACAAGAAACAACACAAGAAGGTTAGTCTGCCTTCTGACTTCAGTGTCTCAAGCTAACATGGATAGTGCAACTGCCACGAGAAACAATCAGCAAAGGTTGCATTGGAAGCCAAGAGAAAACGCAAGGCAACATTGTCCAAGGTTGCTAGGCGTGCACCAGGACTAGTGACTACTTCACCATCTGAGACTCCATCCACTACTTCTCGGTCATCTTTCTCGCCATCCCTCTTTTCTCAGGTTGATAGCCAATCGTTCAACGAGGAGATTGACTCCGCCTTGGCAAGCTTGGATGACTTCAATGATATGGAGCGATGGGCAAACCTGGTATCGCATACATCAACAGCAGATGCAGCCCAACTTTATCAAATAGAGTCATATGGCATTTCGCCTGCTCATCACCGTACCATCAACACGCCGCAGGTATCCTCAGATCTACAGACCAATTTTGGATACTTGCCACAGCGGGACGAATCCTTCAATCACTTGCTTGGACTACGAGATGGCATCAGCAATGGCGGCTCATACAATGCTGGCGGACTAGTCACGACAGGAGGACTATCAGGCCTGGAAGTAGGCACGTCTGGTGTCATGCCGAATATTTCATCTGGACAGGAAGCTGTACAGACAACAGGACTTTCAAGACTAGCAAACGCACAAGGACTGGTGCCCACCCCGACCCAACAGGTGCTACCAACGACCGTCTCGCTGGTTCATTCAGGAACATCGCCGCGACGACCGGGCGGCCCATCTACTCCAGTGCAGAATTTTTCGTCTGTACAGCTAGGCTCACTGGAATCAACCACGATGGTACTGCCAACCGCACAACAGCAATCCACCCCGGCCACACAGATGCTACCGACGACCAGCTCGCTGGTTCAACCGGCAGCATCACTGGGACGACCGGTCCACCAAGGACCGGTGGAAATTGTTGTGCCAGCGTCAAACGTGGTTCGACAGACAGTGCCAACTTCAAGCTTACCACCACTGTCGTCGACAACAATGCCTCCTCGACTTTCGGTGGTTTCTCCTTCACCTGTTGCTCCAGTGCTATCGACATGGCAAGAGGCTCCAGCTCCATCAGTAGTGATGGTGCTCTCGGCAATGCTCGCCCCAGGACTGCAAACTCTGTTCGGCGGACTACAAGCATCAAACCTTCTCAGTGCAATATTCAAAGACGCCCCACAAACCGGGTATCTGGCAGCTCAGCAATTTTACAGATTTTCTACGGACATTTTATCCGCGGTGTACTGGATGTCAAGACTTTGTGTCGAGGCTTTCCAAGGCATGCAACAAGTTGCGATGCTGTTTCAGTCGACGTTGTATAATGTCGCCGAGCGATTCCACCAACGCAAGCCTGTGACGAATACTTGTGCCTCGGTGTTGTCTACTTCGCTATCTTTAGGTCGCCCGATGGCTCTGCAAGTTTGATTAGGTTGTCCTGATACAAAATGCAAGCCTAGCTAGCACCTATTGATGGGCTGTTTCTCGACGAAACAAGGAGAGGTAACACTTGGATGGGATTAACATCTGATGGGTAAGCCAATCCGCCGGCGAATTACTAGTCAAAATACATGAAGTGATAGCCAAATGATGAATGCATTCCACCTTAGTAATTCTCATCCACTTGATTCTCAACCAGATCATGATAGGCTTGTAGAACAGTAATTATATCTAGAGTGTATCTATCCAGTAAATACCCATTCTCCTAGAATAAAACCTCGTCCTACGCACCACGTTCACGTGACGTGTCGTACATGTTGGAGCAAAATACCGCTATACCAAAAAGGAGATCCCCTTAATGGGGCGATATTGTATTCAATATGAAACGGGTGCGAATGCTCCATATTCGCTCAAGAATCACGTGATCTGAGTTCCAACTGTACATCCCCGACATCATTTCCCCGCCAATCTATGTGAAGGTCCACTTTGAGGCATAAGAGCGCGCGAGTGAATTCAGACGCCGCGATCACCGTTTCCTGGCTCTTGTATGGAAAACTGATTTATCCAGCCATGCTTGATAGACGCGAAGCAGCAGTATTATGCTAGGTTATGGTAAAACAGGTACATGTTCGCCGGCTATGTGCGTGAGCGGTAGCTGCGCATAGCACGGATGCCTGTGCCTCAGCCTGCCTAGCTGATAGTATTGGGTACCTCCGAGCCTACCACTTTTCAGCTCAGAAATTGCTATAGTGAAAGTTGGCATGTAGCTTTTTGACTCAAGTATCTCCATCGTTCAATACGTTATCTCACCATCAATCCTTGATCAATCTCGTGGACGTTACATCATTGAATGCCCGCCATTGAAACCATATTGGTTAGGATCGCAATACCGACATGTCTGACGACTCTAAGAGGAAGAAGGGCAGCTCTCACAGAGAGCTCCTGGATGCTTCTCTCAAAAGGCAACGACAACGTTCAAGTTCTGTCCAAATCGCATATGGGTCGTTGCCAGGGAGAAATTACCGCAGTTATTACCACAAGACAGTTCGATACTAGCCGGCGGTAACTTGATCTTCCCAGGATGAAGTGCATCATCATGACTTGTGCACATTTGATTTCTGCGAACATTCGCATTGCGATTTCACCTCCGTTGAGCAGCGTCACGAGTGCGAAGAAGAAGAAAGGAAGAATGATGTCAGCCCCCTGACTAACTATCGGTCCACGTGCTGATAAGCAGAAGCTTCTATGGAATGTTCTGTCGGCCAATCAGAGCGGTGATATGGGGCGGGTATTTATGAACAGTTAAGGGTTAATTTCTTATGATCCCTTATACAAATTGATATGACCGTGTGTATGCCACTTCGCGGATCCAGATATGAACTCCAGGACCGATTCAACCGAAGTCCATACTCACAATACTTGACTCTATCATAAAATCTCTCATCATAATCTTGCCCTACTCCCAACGTTCACAACCAATACAGGGCGGCGTTCGCGATTAGCGCGCACGCGTTGCCAGTCGGATATCAACCGGTCCTCTCTGAGGACCCGCTTCTATGCAATCAAGCTAGATTAACTCGATCCCACGTTGGCACGTTCCGTTTCATTGACGGCGTCTCTGCTTATGATGATTATCCCGCGTTGGGATTAGTAGATCCATTAGTTGAGAGGGGAGATAAACGCGTTTCTCTTCCCTCTCTTTTTGCTTCTCTTCCTGACGCACGTTGCACGCAAGTCTGAGAGTAAAAGTGAGGCATCACCTGCAATCATGCAGATCTTCAACCTCATTTGCGGCCTGCTAGCTATCGCCAGCACGGCTGTAGCCGCCGCCACTGCTCGCTGTGATTCCTCAGAGCCGTCGACGACAGGTATCGAGTCGCTGCTGCAGCGCCGATTGCCGCAGCATGCGGACAGATTCGAATTTAGTATTGTGAATGCAACCTCGCTCGGAGAGAATGATGTTTATGCCGTATCGAATGGGGAGAATGGAAAAATCAAGGTTGAGGGTAGTTCGCTGAGTGCATTGGCTACAGGGTATGTTTTCCCCATTATGATAGTTTTCAGTGTACAGCATGCTGATTATGAGTAGATTGCATCGCTATTTGGCTGACGTCGCGCATGTCGATATCTACTGGTTTATTGGCAGCCGCCTTGACCAAATTGCCGGACAACTCCCAAAGGTCAGCGAGACCTTGACGGGATCTAGCGTTGTGCCGTATCGATATCACTTCAACACTGGTAACCCCTCCTCTCTGATCTTCTTACTTTAAACTTATTTCAGAGTAGTAACAACATCCTACACTGCCGCGTTCTGGTCCTGGGAAGACTGGGAACTCCAACTCGACTGGATGGCACTTCGCGGCGTGAACCTGCCTCTGGCCTGGATTGGCGTCGAAAAGATCTTCATCGAAGTCTTCCAAGAGCTTGGACTGACCGACGCTGAGATCGCTGATTTCCTTAGTGGCCCTGCTTTCCTTGCATGGAATCACTTCGGTAATATTCAGGGATCGTGGGGTGGTTCACTACCCTATTCATGGGTTGATAGTCAGCTCGACTTGCAGAAGAAGATTGTCCAGCGTATGGTTGAGTTGGGTATGACGCCCATCCTGCCTGCATTCCCGGGGTTTGTGCCGAGGGCAATTACAAGGGTGCTTCCTGATGCGGATGTTATTAATGGTTCTGCGTGGGAGGCGTTTCCAACGTTGTATACGAACGACGCGTTTATGGAGCCTACGGATCCTCATTTTACCGAGATTCAGAAGAGCTTTATTTCCAAGCAGACTGCGGCATACGGAAACGTCACCACGTTCTATACTCTGGATCAATTCAATGAGAATAATCCGTCCTCTGGTGACTTGACTTATTTGAAAAATGTCAGTTCCGGAACCTGGCAAGCGCTCAAAGCCGCTGCCCCAAACGCTACATGGGTTATGCAGGGCTGGCTGTTCTCGAGTAACTCTGCATTCTGGACCAACGACCGCGTTGAAGCGTACCTTGGCGGTGTGACAGTTGACTCAGACTTGCTGATTCTAGATCTCGCATCTGAGTCGCTGCCGCAGTGGCAGCGCACAAACTCTTACTTTGGCAAGCCCTGGATATGGTGCCAGATCCATGACTATGGCGGTAACATGGGATTCTACGGGCAGGTCATGAACATCACCGTCAACCCGATTGCTGCGCTGAACAATGCAACGAGCTCTCTTATCGGATTTGGCCTTTCCATGGAGGGACAGGAAGGTAACGAGATTGTCTACGATCTTTTGCTCGATCAGGCCTGGAGCGCGACGCCGATTGACACAGCCACATACTTTCATGACTGGGTTACCGCGCGATACGCCGGCAGCAAATCTATCCCCGCCGATGTCTACAACTCATGGGACCTTCTGCGAACAACCGTCTACAACAACACCAATCTCGCCTCCAACGCCGTGCCCAAGGCAGTCTTCGAGCTGATCCCCAGCGCAACTGGCCTCGTGAATCGAACGGGCCACCACCCAACAACCCTCAACTACCACCCAGCCGACATGGTCAAAGCATGGAGTCTTTTTTACAATTCTGCCTTCAAGGAACCCTCTCTCTGGCTCAATCCAGCTTACGAGTTTGACCTCGTCGATATGTCTCGCCAGGTGTTGGCAAACGCCTTTATTCCGGTCTATCAAGAGCTCCTTGCGGCATGGAACACCTCCACTCCATCAACAACCAAAATCCAGGCCATCGGCGCAGAGCTCATCGGTATCTTGACCGCCGTGGACACAATTCTCAGCACAAACGAGAATTTCAAACTGTCAACCTGGATCTCCGCCGCGCGCACATCCGCGGGCCAACAGAATCTAGAAGATTTCTTGGAGTACGACGCTATTAACCAAATCACTCTCTGGGGCCCCGCAGGCCAGATTAGCGATTATGCTTCCAAGTCCTGGGCCGGACTCGTATCGTCGTACTACGTTCCGCGATGGGAGAAGTTCATTGAGTACCTGGTCGACACAAGATCGGCGCAGTATAACCAAACAGATTTCAATGCGGAGTTGTTGAAGTGGGAGTTGCAATGGCAGAACGAGACTATTGCTGCTGCTACGAAGAACGGTGTAGAGGATAAAGTCACTGGAGGTGTGGAGGTGGTGTTGGAGGGTTTGGTTGGAGCATGGAAGGATGTTTTTTCTGCTTGATCATGATTAATGTCGAAGAATGGTTATAGGGAAGTAATATGTAATAGTACGATACAAGCTATTGATGGCACGTGCTATAGACCTCTAGAAGTAGAAACGCATCCCTTACCAGAACGGCCCGCCCTCCAACTCTACTCAAAACAACAATCGCCACTTCAACGCCAGAATGTATACAGATGACGATCGGCAAACAACAAGACCGAAAAACGCAAAAATACACCGTCAATATGCAGCATACAAACCGCAATTAGCTCGCAGACAGCAACCGAGTCACTTCTGTCGCGTCGTGGTGATTATGTATGTCGGTCCCTTCAAAGCATCCAATTCCAGCCCAGCGTAAATCTGATTAGCGTTCCCCGCTATTTGTTCTTGTTCGCTCAGATTTATTTTCTTCTATACATATATTCTATTGTTATATACATACTATTGTTGATACACGCTGATTTACATAGACCGCTCTTACTGTTCCTCACAATCGTGCTCGCAGGACTCATGGCCATGAGCGAATCACTAGCCACAGCGAAACGGAGCACAGAATCGTACTTGACGTACTCTACGGTGAAAGGCTATTTTTTGCAGGACGAGGAGGATACAGATTCACGCAATTTCGACTACGTACATCTTGTCTTCTACACCCTGTACTTCCTAGGACAGATAATTAACTATTAGGTGATAGGTTTCGACTAATTTCGGCCTCATAAATCGGACTTATGATAACGAGGGGCAACTATCTGCACGACATGAAGGACACGAGGATGAAGCTGAGTCAACGACACAATGGTCTCGCTTCGAGCGACAAGTCCGCACTTTAAATGAACAAGCTGACCCAAATGTGGCGTACAAAGTCCTCTACCTTGGCCGACATGGCGAGGGCTTCCACAACGTTGCGCAGAGCTGGTATGGCGATGATGCCTGGGATGTACGTTCCCCCGACCTTACCTCTATAATATTCTTGAATCCCGTGATGACGATAATGAGTAAAGTGCTACTGGTCACTCCAAGATGGCAACGAGACATCAATCTGGTCTGATGCCCGACTCACACAAGTCGGAAAGTCGCAAGCCCAGACCGCGCATGATGCATGGCAGAAACAGACTGAGCAACAAGTCCCATTCCCGGAGATGTTTTATGTTAGTCCGTTGAATCGATGTTTGGAGACTGCGGCGATTACGTTTCGGGGGCTGGAGAAGGAGATTGTGAGACCCTTCAGGCCGACGGTTAAGGAGGTTCGATCCACCTCTTCAATCTGTTTAGATTGGTGATTGTTTCGAGTCTGAAATTGATTTAACTGTCATAGTTGGTACGAGAAACCATTGGTATACACACCTGCGACCGCCGCTCCAGCAAAACTGCCATTCAAGAAGAATACCCAGACTACATCATCGAAGAAAGCCTCACCGAAAACGACGAACTCTGGCATCCCGAAGAGCGCGAATCAGACTCTGCGCTCAACGCTCGCTTGAAGAAATTTCTCGACGACATCTTTGCAGTCAACACAGACAACACATTCATCTCCATCACAGCGCATTCAGGCGCCATAACCTCTATATTGGATGTCGTCGGGCATAGAAGATTCGAACTACAGACTGGCGGCGTTATACCGGTTCTCGTCAGGGCGGAGAGACTGCCAGGAAAGGAGCCGGAAAGGACTATTGAGCCTCCCACGGGCGTGCCGGCGTGTAAGAGTGATCCGTTGGCGGCTGGAGGGAAAGGGCCGTTACAGGTTAGAGAGGTAGTTGAGGTATAATCTACATATTAAAGATAGAATCAATATCTCAATTCGTTATCATCATGATTTGCACTAGCATTGGTATCATCTGGATAGTCAAGCATCCGAAACATTAAAAAACACACCAACCCCTGAGCACCATCAGTCTGAGAAGAATGCTCGTTCCTCTACTCAGATAGTCGACTATTCATGTGCAGAACCATGCCGACCCCCGAAAAAGGGTAGCTCCAAATCACCCACGACCTCAACCAAGGCGTTTTCATACCGCTGGCGTGCGGGGTCTGCGAGCATGTCGAGGTATTCACTTCGCAGACCGTATTTTGCGATTTGAGAGCGCACATCGGCGATGTCGATAATGTCGGTGTTGCTATGCTCGAGACAGTGATCTGGCATGTTCATCGATGGAGATTCGGGGGGTGGAGATGGAGACGCATCATCGCCCGATGCTGTAGGTCCTGACATAGTCTGCGCTGTATCATTTAGGACTGAAGCAATCCGCATAACGTCTCGATTCGCCACATGCTGATGCTGGACAGGAGACTCCATGATGGCGTGATCATCGGTAGTCGAAGACTTCGCAGGTTCAGGGCTTTTGTTTTCCAGTCTCAACACCGTACTGTGATCAAGACCGTTGATTACTGGCTGAGTGTCCATCGAGTCGTCATCGTGAGTATCTAAAGCTTCCAGGGCGCTCGTAATGGCAGCTATTGCGCCTGGATGGCGATAGTGTTTGAACTTGACGGGTGCACGTTTCTTCCTGCCGAATGGTTTCTTAACTTTCTTCTCGTCTTTGGGATCTTGTGGCGGTGAGGAAGGGGTTAGTCGAGAAAGAGGTAATCTGCGTCGAGCCATGGGCGTAGAACTGTCTGAACTCTGGTTATCTAGCAAGGATAGCTTCTGGAAAAGTTGGCTTGTGTTATGGTGGTGGTTATGGGGATGAAGACCCTGGAAGAGGACTGACGAATGTGTTGTCGTGATGGATGGGTGTAGTGACGAGGAGGGAGAGGAAGAGGAAGAGCCGGACAAAAGAGAAGAGACAGAAGAATCCCTACGGACATGCGACTGGTTTGTAGGGTCAACATCGTCATCGCGCACAAAAGAAGGCTGGGGTTGACTCATGGCTTCTGGGAGTTCGTTTGTTAAATCGGCAATATCCGTTTGTTTGTTGGGGGTGAAGATTTGGTCACATGTACAATGGTGCCCTATGTCAACTTTGATGCAATCACTGACAAGGCAGCTCGTTTGTCGACCACGAGTCTAGTTCGAATTCTCGTAATCCTGCAACCCAAAGTAATGATTGAGAGAAGAGGAGAGCAGAGCAAGTCATGCTTAGAACTCATATATGTATGTCATCAGTAAAAGAAGCTGCGCATTTGGGAGGAGTGTACAAGTATTAACGAGCTCTCTGGCAAAGCCCGTTGTATTGATGTGATTACCTGGCCAATTTCTACAATGTCCCAACTGACGACATCTATTGCTGGGATAGAGAAGGGTCTTTGAAAGTTGGCGCACTTCGACTTTGGACGGCTTTGACTAACATTGAGGCAGTCGATAACCAGTATCTATGTCAAATTGTCGCGCACTCGTTTGGTAAATTGTCATGTATGATTTGACTTCTATAGTACAGTCGACCAAGATGGTAAATATAAAGACAAAAGGAGAAAGAAACCCGTAAACGGCGACAGGCTCAGGAATACACGATATAAAACACGGTGAATAATTACCAGCTGTAGTACTGGTTCTGCTGCGACACAGGTCGATCCGGCAATTGTGTCCACAGTTGGGATTTACGCTGACGCAGCGCTCTCGTCTCTCGGTCCTTCCACTCGCGAATTCTAGTCTTTTCTTCCTTGAGCATCACCGACAGACCGGTGTATGGCAGGCGTAAAAGGTTGATCTTTCCTCTGGCTCGGTGGTCGTATCCTTTGTCAAAAGGACCTCTGTTAACCCATGCCTCTGCAATATAAATCGATGTTGGGTCTGAAATGGTGTGTTTCTCGCCGTCTTTCAGAATGACAGTGATCGGTTCGATCTTATTGGCAGGGTCGCTTGCTTTTCCAAGTCCCATTCCGTAACGGACGACAGCTGTGTTCTTGGCGAGTTTCAAATGTTCCAAAACATCCTTGGCGACCTTTTTCTTGCTAAATCGCATCTGCAGAATAGCTTCATCAATATTCTTGCCGGCAATTTGCCGTGCCAGCGGTGTCAACTTCTTGACTGAAGTCTTGAACCAATGAGACTTGACAAGCGATTCACGCTCTGTTGCCGCAATAATTTCCTCCTTAGTCAATCGGCCCCGTTTCCGAATCTCTCGAATGATCATCTTCCGCTCCCATCGCTTGCGTGCTTCGGGATTGGGGTCAAGTACCCTTTGCATATTCTCCCATGTCAGCACCTTCATATTGGTAAGTGTCTTTCCATCGGTTGTCTCTGTTTCTTCGATTTCGCCAACAGCCTCATCAGCGAAGATGGACTCTTGGCCTAAAGAACCTTCTCGCTGGGGCTCTGAAGGAAGTTGAGGTTTTCGTGTCGGCTTGTCTCCTGGCTGTGAAGGTCTGCTAAAGATAATACCTTTCATCGAGTCTAATAAAGACGACTTCTTGGTAGGTTTGATGTTTTTTGCATCTTTTTCTTGCTCGACTTCGGCGCGTAATGGGCGGGTGTAGCTAATTGTTCGTTGGGATACTAATGTCGAGCGCGCTGCTGCTGCTGTCAATTGCTGCATCAACGATACAATGCATGGTGGAACTTACATCTCTGCATGAGCTGCCTGTAGGGCAGACCAGCGCCCCTTGAGGCCATAATGAATTGCAGCAATTCTGAAATGTTGATCAATGTCTTCTATTTAGACGTTGTGAGCAAAAAATGTCAGCCGGGGAAGGAAGGTCTGGGCTTGGCACGGAGAGCAAGACAAACAAAACAAACATCCCGGCCCGGCATTCGGCGCTGACATTTTTTCCCGCGGCGAGCGCATCCAATCGTCCTCCCAGATCTATACAACTCCGACAGATGCCGTTTCTTGTTATCACCCTTTTTGCAGCGTTATATTGCCTTCGTTAGACGACTTTCCATTTCATTCGCACTGCTGGGTCTTATAATCTACATGCCAAAATGGCGCCCTCAAAGCAAATCACCGTCACCCCTCGATATCTCCTTCCCCGGTTGACCTGGAACGGTACACCCCGCATCACCATCACAGCCATCCAAGGCGTGCCCATCTCGACTATCCGTTCGCAGGGCAATAAGGCAGAAGAATATCATATAAACAGTCGAAAATACCATACGCCGTCGACTCCCGTGCGCAGATATTCGGTTTCATCAACTCGCTTCTCATCCTTGACAACGTCATCGTCACCCCCTTCGAAAACTTCTCCAAATACAGACAGCACGCCTATCCGACATAATGGTGTATATGTCGCCGCATTTAAACCTGCGCGACGCGCATTTCATGCGTCGGCTATCATGAGCCGTGAACATCATTTCGATACGCTGAAATTCGTGCAAAGACTGAAGATGGAAGGGTTCAGCGAAGAACAAGCGGTTGCCATGATGAAGGTGCTTAACGATGTTATTCAAGAGTCTATTCAAAATTTAACACGGACTATGGTTTTGAAAGAGGGTATGATTCAATCAGATTACCATGGAGTCTCAGAGCAGAGCTAACATGAACTGCTGCAGACTCCGAGCGAGCAACCTACACACAAAAAGTGGATTTCGCAAAACTGCGGTCCGAACTATTGAACTCCGACTCGACAGAAGCACAGTTAACACGCTCCTCCCACGAACGAATAGCAGCAGACTTGGCCAAGATGAACTCTAGACTACGAGACGAAATCAGCCGCACACAAGCCTCCGTGCGACTAGATCTGAATTTAGAGAAAGGCCGTATTCGAGAGGAGGCCAATAGTCAAGAAATGCGAATCAAGGAGACCGAGACGAGGATTGAGCAGGAAGTTGCCGGATTGAGGGAACGAGTGCAAGCTGTGAAGCAGTCGACTTTGCAATGGCTCGTGTAAGTCTAACCACCATTCTGCTCCTATCTCTTCGATTACTTACTTTATTTTTAGTGGTGTTTGCACTGGTACCGCTGCCCTGATTGTAGGTGCTTGGCGCTTGTTGATGTAGAAATCCTTCGTTTGATTAAGGCTGGAAGATTAGCACCTCTCTTTTCTTCATGTTCTTTCCATTTGTACAGTACTTATCTTATAGACTGGTAGCGATGATCGCTGCTGAAACTTATGATGATATCTTAAGAATCTCGTCAATATCAGTGGAACTACTTCAGAACATACATCACAATGCATAAGTCCTCCATTCTTTGAGATCCATGCCCAGAGCATCATCAAAAAAGGTGCACTTCTGTGCAACTTATTGATCTCATGCAAACAGATCACCGCCGCGATCCACGCTTTACTGCCTAATTGTTGGATCTACACAATCCAGAAAACACAGCTTGGATTGGTGCTCGGCTGGCTAAAAAACACGCCAAGGCACCAGTTGACGTTCAGATGTTAATGGAAGGGATAGGTGCTGCCTTTGAACGCTACTGTTGCATGGATTATAATAGACTTGGGCAATCGAATATTTGATATTGGCAGCATTTCAGCTTGGTTGGAGACCTTTACTCTCACGGGTCAAATGGCCAAGCCAATGTAAAGTCCTTCTTTTTATGAAGCAATGCCTATCTGGCAATATTTTATACACAATATTTCGATCACTACTGAACAGGCTAATCACTTGTTTTGGCCTCGCTTGCCACGCTTTCTTGTAGCTGCAGTAGCTGCAGATCCCTTAGACGAAGTTGACTTTGTCACTTCAGTGTCGGCGATAAAGTCCTGCTCATTGGCGTCCACATCATCCAATCCTTCAACAGCTTCACCCAGCTCCTCCAGGTCCTTTTTGCCAAGCACCTTGTGGTAAACCCAACGCGGTAGACGGAATACAAACGTGTCCCGTATCGCCGGTCGTGGAATCTCATCAAGATCCAACAAGAATTCCTGCTTCTCTCCATCCTCCGTTTCTTCCTCCAAGAAGACATTGCCGATCGAGTCGACGACCAGAATCTTTCCATTCTCCGCGTAAACACGCTTCTTAGTGCCTGATGCACCCGCCACATTCTCACTAACAGGGGTAGCTGTGCCAGAACCCGGTGCTGAATCACTTGGTCCAGAACCCTTGTTCCCCTTCTTGCTTTCCTTGCGGTTCTCGCGCTCCATCATACGTTTCTGTCGACGGTTCAATGCCATCGCCGCAGGTGATTCTTCGACCTCTGCTTGAGGTGCGGCGGCCGGAGCAGCAGTCGCAGTAGCATCAAGACCGGGTATACCCCCCAGTGCTCGATCATCTCCCCAGGCAGCTTTCCTTGCATGACGGATATATCTCTCCATAAACTCACGCTGTCGTCTGTAAGAAAGCACAAGAGCAATATAATGACCAAAGCCGCCAAACGCAACAAAAAGACCTAGCAGCACACTTCCAAGACCCGGTCGGAATCGAGAGTAGTAGTATCCAGTGCCCTTCCACGTCGGGAACCCATATTTCATGAAATGATCGTATCTCTCACGTGAAGGACCTCGAAGGATATTTGCAACGGTGTTGAGTCGTGCGGAGCGCTCGGTGGCCTCTTTGACGGCGTTTGCGATTTGACGTTCCGATGGTCCCTTCGAAACGTGGACGCCTGGCTTTTTGCCCTTTTGTTTGCCATCCCCTCGTGAGCTGTTGGCAATGAAGGAGCGCCTTACTTTGTCGGGATGCAGTTGTTTGGACTTTTTGCGATAGGCTTTGTTGATGTCATCTTGGTTTGCGTTTGAAGAGACCCCGAGGAAGTCTGACGATTGTCCTTGTCAGCATGCATTTACACGATATACCAATTATTGATCCTTACCGTAGAATGTGACATTGGCGCCTTCTTTAGCTAATATCTCATCTCGAATTTGAAAGATTTCGTGGTCTAAGAAAAGCTTCCAGTCAGTTTAAACGTCCGCATGAATTTGACACGTTGAAGGAGGTGTACCTTCTTTAGTCCAGGCCGCGACGAACACAAAAAGAACGGCCACAACCAGGAACTGAAAAGCTGTATGCCGCATGGTGAGTTCTCAAGTTGACAACATGCGAAACACACAGCTCCGTACGGACACATGTCAATGTTGTTCATTTATTTTTGGGCCAGACGGATATACGCTTTACTATATCGGGCTAGAGTCATCATCTTGATTTGAGCCAATCAATTTCTGTCTTCTTCTAATCATCATTACTCTCTGATATTAGTTTGTCAATTCAAAAACTTGAATACTTGCTGCGAATCTACTGTTGTCAATCTAATCTATGCACCTTCATTTCCTCAGAGCTCTGCAGCCCCTTTGATTTACATCAAGCACCCTCCAGCAGAAGTTTCCATGAAGAGCTTCTCACGCTTCATAGTAAGACTCAGTAGAGTCACCAATGCACCTGCGGTCATTACAAGGATATATGCGTTATTCTGAGCATCGACAATTACTTCCAATACCTGGTGCTTGACACCCGGCGACAAACTCTGCAAAAGAGTAGACTGCGCTCCTGCAATTGTCTGCTCAATCTCTGCGCTGGGTATATCAGGCAGAATGGTTTTGATACCCTCTTCACTCTTGTTCAAAAATACTGCATTCGCGATAGCAAGCGATAATGTGATCCCAGTGATCTGAGCGCACGAGATGAATCCAACGGCAGCTGGGATCATGTGAGGCTCCACAAGGGCTTGAGCAACTGAGAAGGATGTTTGAGAAAATAGGCCTACGCCGAGTCCGATCAAGACGGTGTATCCGTAGATGTGCGAGATGGAGGTTGAAAGGCCGATGGTGTACATCAGCGCTGCGCCAATGACGATCAGGATTCCTCCGGCAAGATACCAGGGCATATACATTCCAGTCTTCGAGAGTACGGCACCGTTGGCAATAACCGCTACGATCATGATAAAGATAAATGGCAATAAACGAATACCAGATTGCAGAGCAGAGTCGCCTCGCGTAAATTGAAAGAAGAGAGGCGCCATATATACCGGAACAAAGATGGCGGTTCCGCCCGCCGCTGTTGTAGCAAAAAGAGTCAAGATAGTGGGCATCTTGAAAAATTCGACGGGCATGATACGGCGCGCAGCAGTTGTGAAAACTGTGTACGTCTGCTGGATGCCAAGAAGGATGAAGAGAACGCCAGAGCAGACAAACAAGCCGATGATTCTTCCGGAATTCCAGGGAAACATCACTCCACCGAAAGACACCGCCATGACACCAGAGACAAAAGCGCCAGTGAGCAGGGTACCACCTACATAGTCTAGCTCACGAGCACGATCAAGGAAGCTAACGCCAGGACGGGGACCTTTGTCCGATGGGAGCATGAACAGATAGATGGGAGCACACACGGCACCAATACAGAGATTGATATAGAACGACCAACGCCATCCGGCCGAGGAATCCGTGAAAGCTCCCCCAATAATAGGACCAAGGACCGTTCCGAGCCCCCAAGTAAATCCGGCGCCACTCACGTACATAGGACGCTCCTGAATGGTCGTTGTAACGGCAAGCAGTGTCATGAGGCCAACATACATACCCGCTCCAGAAACACCACATATAGCACGAGCAATAATGAACGCATCAATAGACGGTGCAGCTCCACAGACAGCCGATCCAACTTCAAAGACAACCACACAAACAATATATGTCCATTTGGCATTGAACTGAGCATAAACTTTACCCCAGATGAGATTTGTGCCGGCAGAACCAATCAGAAACGAAACACTGATCCATGAGAGCTTTGCGACGGAATTGAAGTGCTCGACTATGACTGGTTGGACGTTTGCGACGATTGTGTTGTCGAGGGCGAACAGGAACTGGGAGCTGTAGATGGCTGCGACGACGAGTGCCCATTTGAAGCCTGATATTTCGCGAGGAGCGGTCTCTGCCTTGGTCTTGATGGCTTGTTTTTCGGGGTCGGGTGCTGCTGTTCCATTCAAGGCAAGGTGGACATTGTCATGGGTTTCATCGCCTCCGAGGGGATGAGAGGTGTAGTTTTTCTCGGAGCCACTGGTGCCAGAGGTTTTGGTATCCATGATTGCTGTCTATGGTCTTGACGTTCAAAGCTGATCTTGCAAAATAAATCGGCTATGAGGAGGAAGTGCATACCAAAAATAACGGAGAGGCTTGGAATTCTTGACTTGTTGCCAAAGTTTTGAGCGCCATAACATATGTATTTAATGTCCATGCCAGACAGATTCTATACCTATTCAGGTAGGTAGTTATTGGTGATTCTCACATCCAGGAGAAGAGAAACTCCCCGAGCCGCGGAGGAACAAATCGCCCTTGATTCGTAACAATACGGCGCCTTCTGGTCATACTGACTACAGCAAGTCGACAATACAAAGCATACCGTACGGACTCAATCTGGCAAACATGAGACTGCGCGTTAAGACAGGCGTCAAAAGACTCCATTCGACCGCCGATCCCGACACTTACAGAGGCGCGGTAAGCAGGCATTTAGCTATCATTCAGCATTCGTCAGCTTTCCAACATCGCGCCCAAAGACTTTGGCTCGCCAACTTCAATCTATGTAAAAAGGGACGAGACGTCGAGTATGGAGTCCTCAACCAATCAGAAGTATCAACGCAGACATTCTAGATTTGGCTTAGCGTTGACGCGCAGTTTAGGGTTAAGGTTGCCGCCGCCGCCAAAGGCCGATGGGCTTATCTTTATTTTTGTGTTGGTCAGCATGTAGGAGAGCTTTGTGACGTTCAGTAAATACTCAAGTCTGTCAAATTCTCCAGGTTCAACATGCATCAACTTCTTCTAGTGCGCGCGTCGATGATAGGAGATATTTCTGAAATAGGGGTATCTACCTGTAACAATGTTCTTAAGTGCCTAGATAGCAAGATGAGAGAGCTATTAAGTAGGTTTGACCTTAACAAGCATAATGCATATACATCTACCTAAGCAAAATATAACAAGCACTCTGATCCATGATCGAAGCCCAATCACAATCAAACGGAATGTTCTTCCTAGTATGCCAACATTGCTCTATAATCTTCATTGTTTCCAAAAACGTTCCTGTAGATGCTGACAGGGATTGCAATGACTCGTCGCCAATGTTTCTCTGTGAAAATGACGCAGCCAGGTGGCGGAAAAAGCTTTGCTGGCTTTCAGCCGCCATACATCCGGTGACACACAGCGGCCAGATCATGTTTAGCAGCAACTTTGGATTGTCTTGAGTGCTTCGGAAGAGCGCTATTGCGTCAGAGACGGGCCCGGCAATCTCTGGGAGCTCGGGGTAAGGGCCTGATAGAACGACGTGCAGGTAGATGATGGCAGCGAGAGCATAGGCCTTGGTGGCTGATATGTGGGACGGGGTGGCATGAATCACCGAAGGATGATTCGATGGTTGTGGTGATGATTCTGTACTCATGTTGAGGTCTGTTAACTCTTGTTGAAGACGTTGCTCAATATGTAGACCACGTTTTGCCAATTCGAGAATGCTTAGCTTGTGTGTTGCCTGCGACTGTGCCTTCCATTTATCCAGCACGGTGATTTCGAATATGAGTGATAAGACGGAGTTTTCGCACCCTATCATACGCTCCATTGTGATACTGAGTTGACTTAGAGCCTGGAGATGATTGATGTCCAGGAAAGGTGCACTACGCGTTGATGCACATGCGAGGATGTCCAGAGATATAAAAGATCCAAGCAAGACGCATGTGGCGCCGTCCTGCTCTGGAGTCAGGGGTTTTTTGCTTGTTTGTTGTGTTTTGGGCTGGGTACTCGATTGATCGGGCAGTCGCATTTTTATAAGAGGGGCTATTAGAGGAGAGGCTGAGCGAATAAAGCCCTGCCAATTCCTGCTTCCACCAGCCAGAAGCTAATGTTACAAGAATTGTTAGCCTGGGTGTGCAGTGCCATAATATCCATAAGCATTACACACCTCCCAATATAGAACTTGAAGAATAGATGTAAGACCCTCCACGCAACGGGCTAAGTCACTCTGGCCCTGCAAAGTTTGAGCATCATCGAGATATGACTTCAAACCTTGAACCGCGAGGTCATAGTAGCTATCTTTGGCCCTTAACTGCTCTGTCAAAACCTCAATATCCATATATTGAGCTTGAGGCATTGAGGAGATGAGAAGGTCACGCTCACTTAAAGCCAGGGTTGCATAGTAAGCCGGCTTGACTTGCTTGATGACTGAAAACAACCAAGCTCTTTTGTATTTGTCCGCTGGGTTGTAGAAGGCGTTCTGGGTGTAGAATATATCGTCTAGGTAATGCATAAACAAAGCATCCTCTTTTTGAGAGTCTGGCATTATCGTTTTAGGTGTTGCACATTTTGATGTAGGGTTGTCTGGCACCGAGGTCTGTCCACTCGGGGACGTATTCAATGAGTTCATACAGTAGTCCGGAGCTGTAAGTATCGGTATGGTCGAGGTGGTATATTGCGGCATACTCCACATCATTTCATCGGAATGGCGTGAGTTGTCTCCGCCATTAATGGTCAGTTCTAATATCTCTTGAGGTGCAACATCGACCCAGTCTATAGCGCTCATTTGCTCAGCAGCTAGCTCTGAGGCCGAAGTACCTGGTCCATATGGTGGCGAGACATCTTTCGGATATAGCGAGACCGGTGCATAGTTCCCTGGATCGTGGAAACAGACAGAATCAGATGAAATAATGCCGTCATGGGGTGGTGCGTTCCATATTTGCTCAGGGTAGCTTGTTCGTTCTACCTCGGTCGATTCGTCGCCGGTTCTCTCTTCATTAATGAGACCATGCGATTGTCCCAGTTGTGGTTTTGTTGAGCTAGATGCGGCAGTAGTCTGCGTTTCATTAAGATTCAATTGAGTTGTTCGATCCTGATTGTTATGGGCATGCGATGAGCGGCGTGTTGTGTGCAGCAAGCTCTGTTTTCCCTTTTTCCACTTCGTATGGCTGACAATCTGCTTGAACTCCAAGGATTTTTCTTTTTGTGATGATCCGTTGTCCATCCACTCTGGTCTTGGTCCGTAGCCGTGGCATTTGAGCCTTAAAGAGTTACAAGTAGTGCACAGCGGGCGGCTTTCATCACATTTCTTCCGTCGGACTCTGCATGTCCAGCAGCCATACTTACTTCGTGCCGCTAGACCAGAGAATGTTAGAGGATAAAAAAATTGGCTTTCATACGTAGATGTTTGCGATCTAAGGCGAGCAAACGAACTAGAACTTACGGATACCAGTAGTGGTAGACATCATGCCGAGACTAGTTGCTCACTTACGGCAATAGTATTTGATCTGTCGTGGTTGGAATCCAGCCATCAAAAAAGTAGCGGTGTTGTAACAAAGGTTTTGCATAATCAGCTCTGAATAGCGGAAGACACCTTAAAAGAGAGCAGCCGCTAGCGCTGGGGCCGAGTCACCATTCAACGCTATGGGAGCCCTAATACGGCATACGATGGCTGAATAAGCGACATAATGTATTTATACAAAAATTACAACGCTATCCGCCATGTACGCATAGTTGTGATTGGCTTAAATACTTATAGATCTAAAGAATATATAGGGGTCAGATTTTGCTCGTACGAAACATACATCGCTAAGAAAATTCTGCTGGTTTTAGAAATTACAGTAATTAGGTGTCAAATTAGTATACAAATTAATGCGCGCTAAATTGGGCTTCTAAATATGATATCTATGGTCAATTTGTATACTAATTTGACACCTAATTACTGTAATTTCTAAAAACCATTAGAATTTTCTTAGCGATGTATGTTTCATACAAGAAAAATCTAACCCCTATATATCCACTAGCTATTATATACTGTTAAAATTTTAGCCAATTAGATATACACGTGTATATAAGCTTTGCTTTATTAGTGTAAAACACATATGTCTCTTATTTCGCTATCGTATGCCGTACCTAAGAGCCCTGAATCATTCACTCCGCAGTGTGGTAATGGTCCTTGCCACCAATCTCAAGACTCAGCCTACTCCAACTTGTTATGGGATAAGTTTGTCTAAAAGATACTGTAGCGTATAGACTAGACTTAAAATACTATTTAAGTAGGGGTTACTCCATGCTATATATTTAGAACCCTTTTTATGTTCTTGCGTTATCTTCTAAATCCCCTTGATATTCTGAAAGCAGTGTTACGAGAACCTTTAGATTCATTTGACTGAATTTGGTATATGTGTACTATGCTGTACTTAGCTATAAATCGAGTTATCAGGGTGCAAGTTACAGCCCGAGTAACATAGAGCAGTTCTCTAATACTCGGAACCCCTGTAGAAAAAGCTCAATCCCTCTAGATACTAAAAATGCGGTGTAAGTTTAGTTCTATCGCCAGAGCTCATAAGACTCAGCCTATTCTAACTTTCTTTGGAACCCTATAGAAAAAGCTCAATCCTTCTAGATACTAAAAATGCAGTGCAAGTTTAGTACTATCGCCAGAGCTCATTAGACTCAGCCTATTCTAACTTTCTTCGGAACCCTGTAGAAAAAGTTCAATCCCTCTGGATTACTAAAATTACAGTGCAACTTAGTGCTATCGCCAGAGCTCATTAGACTCAGCCTATTCTGACCTACTGACAGGGCATAGAGCTTCGGACAATCTCTTGAGGCATTACGGCAGTCCATGTGTGACAACGCGACACTATTTATACGTGTTTTACAACATTTACATTCCCGCACGTCCAGCACGTTAGTTTATTCACCATTCAAACATACCTTTCCTACATGTATCTTATAGTTATAAGCAGACGTATGCAGCGGCCCTAAAAAAGTGCCTAAGACACAAACATACAGCACATCATGACGTCGAACCACGGCCGCCACAAAAAAGAGAGGTTCCACTGAGCTTTTGATCAGAACTTCGATGCGTCCAGTGACTCGGTCCAAGCAATGCGGACTTTCCCTCGTTGCCCTATAGCTGTTGTCTTAAAAAAGGCCAAGCCCCTCTGAGGGATTCGATATGATAGGGCAGCGATGTGAGACAGGGGCTCTAGGGTACCTTAAAAGGACAAGCAACTGTAAAAATTCTGGGATCCGCACCGCTAAAATACCTGAATGTTAAAATATCCGAATTAGAAGCACACCACATAGAATCTCAAGTACACCATGCAAGTTTGATGCGAGTAGAATCGTATAGGTATGACTTCGCATAGAGCTCAGTTTCTGGAGAGATTTTGAAAGGTCACGAGTATCGAAAGTGTGGTTATGGGTGTGGATGTAATACATATCCCAAATATATTTCCATTGATTCATTGTTACTCCATAGTCCAGTTCCGCTTACAGGTAGTCCACATAGGGCAGGAGGCTGAGATGTGGGTTATTATAAAGCCACAATTTGCGCCTTTGGACTAAAATTTTAAAGATAGTCGTCCCTTATCCTGGCCAACATCATCAAGGTACATACATGTTCTCAACAATTCATCTGCGGATATCTAAGGAGCGTCATGTATTGGCCAACTTCGAGAAATGAGCGATGGTTCTGTTGGACCGTATGAGTGCAAGCAGTGGCCGTGCTGGTCCTGGAAATGTGAGTTCTACATCCATGGATGAAAGCAATCGTCCACGCAAACTGAATGATGCATTCATACTTTTTCCATATCTAATTCGTCTACTAGCTACAACCTCTCTCAATGGGAATCATGGCTCCGTCCCAATAGCAACCAAGTCCCCGTCCCCTACCTCATCCCCGTCAATCTGTCCCTCATCATTCTCGCCGTATTCTACGAATCGCTCATCTCTCTAAAACTCATGCACGACAAAAGCAACATTCTACTGGTAGCGATCTGTGTCAGTAAAGCCTGCATATTCGCATATTCAATCTTGCAGTACACATCCATGCACAAAAACGTGGTTACGATCCAGGGAAGTCGAGATTCTCAGGTGGATCTATCGCGGGATTTGTGGAAAGAGATTCATCCGACGGAGGTGATGGTGCCAATCGTTGTTGGCACTGCGACTGCTATTGTGTGTCCGGTTGCGTATCGGTTGCATAAGGAGTATTCTTGGGCTATATATCAATGTGTGCAGGGGGATCCGAAAGTTCGGTTCAGGTACAGGGGATACGAGGTACACAGCCTACCAGTGGACGCTCCAAGAGCTTCAATGTTGGAGAAAGCGAATTAATGGCCCCAGGTCTACCTTGTCTTGATCATATTGACGTTTATTTCCTCATCCAGTACAATCTGGTCGACGTACACTTCAACGAGCCCGAATTCTCACTGACCATGGCTCTCATTCCGGCCGTAGTTATGATCATGGTTCTGAGCGTGTACTTTGTCCGATTTTGAGAACAGGATTGGAACTGTCATCGTTATAGTGAGTCTTCATCTTTTATTTAGCGGCAAAACTAAACTGCATGAACAGATCTCCTACCTCGGCCTCCTAGCATATATCATCTCCCGTATTGTCATTCTATGCGGACATAGCCTGCTCGCAAACACCCCAGGAAACTATATAATACTACTGTTCGCCTTTGTAGCATTAGTTTTCACCTTTCTCGCAACAGCATATGCTATCTTCTACATATTGAATTTCGAGCATGGTCTCCAGTCGGTGTTCAATCAGAAGAGTGAGATTCCGCAACAGTCTTTTGTGTTTCGGGAGCTGCCGCGTCGGTATGATAGCACTCGCGAGTCGTCAAGGATGTCACTTGAGTAGATAATACGTTATCTTGTTGATTCTAAATACATCTTGAAATGGTAATTGTATTCATGACAGGTTGTAGCTCGGCAAACTAAGTGCCTTTAGCGCCGAGAATATGAGTATCGACCTTAGAGTTTTTATATCGAATCAATGGGACTCTTCATCAATGGCTTGGGCATTTTGAGCGCAATCTCAGATGGGAAGACAGCAGTCTGTTATCACGTTGGCGGAGAAATCTGTGGAAACGTGGACGAACAAAGAGGAGAGCTAATTCGGTAATGACGGAGGATGAGGTGGTGGACGTCGTTATCATGCTGGGCTGCCACTCGACGATTGCACACATGACGAAAACGTTGAAGAACCTTCAGGGTGCTTATATTCCGGCGGGACAACTACGAGAAATGAGAAGGATGAATGCTGCTTCAGCTTAGGTCTCGACCGAGCACGTGATGTGATAAACTATGCCTCAGGCATTAACCGTGGCCTGAGTCGATGGCCGGTTCAATCGACATGACTGACGCTATTTGCTGATTATTCATGATCAGTGAGGGGTTGACTAAGTTAGTTATACTGTAAGATTACTATAGGATACTTTGCTGGCCGAATACAACTGTTCAAAGGATGCCACGTCCTAAACACACCATGTTCAAAGAGAAGCCATGGCAACAAAGTGCAGCCCAAGTCGTGTCTTGATGATCTCATAGCGTAGTTGAACATTGAACCTCTTCTTGCCATCTGGGCCAAAGAGAATGCCGTGATCATGGGGGGATATCCTCCGATATGACACGTCAGCTCGCCCTGACTATGGAAAATGCTGACCAGGACAGATGCTGCGGTGATGAGTAAGTAAACCAGACTGAAAACTGGCAGTGGACCTGACCTGACATATCTCGACTCTCCAGCACTGTGATTGCTCGATAATCGTGGGCCTAATGCCAACGGACGTCCGCCTTGGTTGTTCAATGCCGTATGCGGGGTTGGCTGCATTTCAGTCCGGCCAAGCGAAAGCTAAAAACCCGTCAAAGAGAGAAGGAATCTTTCCCGAAGTCTCGTATTTAATGGAAGTCTCTCCCGTCCTTTTTTTTTTTTTTTTTTCTCTTCAATCGTCATGCCTGGGTGACCCGAAGTACAGTCCTATTGTACGAGGGAAAAGATGTTGCTGAATCGATAAATAGCTGGTTAAGCCCATCCTCGATCGCGCTAGGCCCCTTCCGGCTGGGGTTTCCCATAGGGGGAATTTGGCAGGCGCGGATTGGCTCGCGGTTGCCCCTGGCTGAGTTGAGCCATCGCGCGTTCCTCTTAGGCTTCACTTTTTTTGTCTTAAAACTTTCTGCCTTCCTCTCAAAACATCCTCATTCAATCATTGCAACGGCGATTTCTAGACTCAGGCCTTTGGTCTTCCACCTAACAATCCCTTAATTCTTTATATTCTTACCGTCTGATTCTTCAGTCAACCACCAACAATGGCCCAATTCAAGATCCCCGTCGACCTCATCACTTCTCGCTTCGGCGACCGCTTCCAGAGCATGCGCTCTACGTCGATGAGCTCGCGTTTTGCCAATCTCAAACCAATCTCCGAGTTCCTCGATATAAAGCGTATCTCCAAGCCCGCTGACTTTAGCGAAGTGCAGAGCCGTGTCAACTACAACCTGTCCTACTTCTCCAGCAACTACTTCGTCGTCTTCCTCATGCTGAGCATCTACGGTCTCCTCACTAACCCCGTTCTTCTCTTTGTCATTGTATTGGTCGCCGGTGGTATGTACGGGATCGGCAAACTCGACGGTCGCGATCTCGACGTCGGATTTCTTCGCGCAAGTACCTCTCAGCTCTACACCACATTGCTCATCATTGCTGTTCCTCTCGGTCTCTGGGCATCTCCCATCGCGTTTGCTCTCTGGTTGATTGGTGCTACTGGCGTGACTACTCTCGGTCACGCCGCGTTTATGGAAAAGCCTATCGAGAATGCTTTTTCCGAGGAGGCGGTCTAGGTGGTCGGCCGCGAACTCCTTACGATATGCCCCGATGGGGAAGACCACCAGGGGTATGGCAGGGAAATCAGGCGCGAAGGAGGGCTGGACAATGGGAGGATTTCAATGGCGTGCGTGTCGAGGAGATTGACAGTGAGGTGGATGATGGTTATAATGGTGTGAAGTTTGATGGATCGCGGCGGAACGGAAGGATTGGAAGCAAGGCCAGCGCTCGTGAGTTGCGGCTGAGAAGTAATGGGTATGAATACGAGAGCGAGTTGTCGGACGGCGCGGAATTTGATTTGGATGACGATGCGGATAGCACTGTCGCGTATGCAGTGCAATTGGCAATGCGAGACAAGGAAGAAATGTTGGTCGAGAAGGCGCTGGAGAGGATAAGACGTGCTCAGATGCTGGGCAAGAAAAACGTTCGACTTTCTCAAGAAGAGCTGGACGCGTTGGAACGAAGACGAAAGGGAATCACAAACAACAGGAAAGCTACAGTTACTGTTCCTATCGGTTCTCCTGGTCGTGCGCCTGCGAACGATAGACGACCAAAAAGTAGAGAATCGGTTGCGAAGGCCTCTCCCAGGGCAAGTGGTGCTTCTGAATCGCGACGAAGCTCACAAAGCCAATATTCAATGAATGAGTTCTCTGGAGCCCCCCTACGTCCGCCAACCGGTATCTATCCGTCCATGAACAATAGTTCGACCAGTTCAGCATCTCGGCCAAGAACCCCGACTATGCAATCTCTACGCCCGCAGCCTTCCGCTCATTCTCCCATGCATCAAGCAACTTATATGCAGCGTTACCCATCCGAGCGTGAGCCGCCTTACGTTCGTGCCCTACCTGATGATCCGCAATGGGCACCTCGGCAACGCTCCCAGTCTAATGTATTGCCGTATCCATATGACAATTCTGTATATCTGCAACAGCAATACGGAACGATTCCTATTGATCCCCGCTACGCTAGCCTTCCGAGCCGTCGACCGGTTCCCGCAGATGCATCTTCTTTTAATCCCAACCATGCACATGCAGCTGCAAGTCAGAACATCCCTCGTCGAGAAGCAGTCAACTCGACCGGTCGTCGCATTCCTGACGAAATTTCCGAATCCGAAGATGACTCTAGCGACGACGACGACAGCGAAGACGACGACGACGAAGATGATGACGACGACGATGAGGGAGTACAAATTACACAGCCACCCGCTGTTCGCGCATATGGAGGGCGCACGGCAGTGGCTGGCGGGGGTTCCGGTGGGAACCGCGAAACTCGTCGGCGGCGTGGTCGGTAAATACGTAAAAAGTGAAATTGTGCCTGCCTTGAGATCCGATTGTCGTGCCATACCCTTTGTTTGATTTTTGATCTTCACCATTTGTGCCCAACATGCGCGTATACATATGTTATTCCGGGGCTCGTTCGTGGCAGGAGTTCTAGAGCGGTTCAATTATGATTATAGATTTTCTCTCTTTTTGTGGCATGTTCTGTATATAGACTAATTATTCATCTAACTAGATAATAATGCGAGTAGCTATCCGTCGGTTGTTGTTTACATACAAAGTAGAGAGGAGGGCGTCAGGGCAGAGAGAAGCATTTGCTGCTATGTGCACATCGCGGCACTCCCCATGGTGGCCGATGACGTCGGTGCTCCACTGGGCTCGTCTCCTTCTTCTTTCGGCCAGCCGCCCAGCGATGAACATATGAAGTCATGGCCGCTCTGGCCGCATTCTTAGTCTCTCGCTACGTATAAGTTGTATTACCCCCTTGGGCTTCTTGATATTTACTATGTTTTCCCTTTTCCTTACGTGGTATGCTTAGTCCCTCACTGTCTCGTTCGCGCCGTCTGTTTCCTGTTGTCGCATTCGTCGAGATTGCGTGTTTTCCATAAGACCGAAATTCACATAACCAGCAGCTTTGCTTCGACTCCTGCGAGACCATACCCACACATCAACCGCAACCATGTGGATCGTCTCGTTCTGGGTTTTCCCCGTCATATCGGCCTGCATGTGGCTCGCAATGCTGGTTGCGATGTTATCGACCTGGGCAGTCAAGGGAAAGCCGCATTACAGCAACATGCCCGCAAGCCGCACAATCCCGTAAGCCCCTTGTCCACATTTCTTGCCCTGTTGACCATTTCTTTGCTAATCTCTAGCCGCAAATTAGATACATCTCAGATATCGGCGCAACTGGGATACAACCTCTCTTCATTGCCGGCAGCGTGGTCACAGTCGTTTTCCTAGATCTCTCGTTCTTGTCGGAGCGCTGGCTACGACACTCGGGACAGCTCGTGCGCAACAAAGGACGCTTCGATAAGGCCTGCTCGATCATCTCGATCATTTTCTCGATCATTGGAGCGGCAGGGCTGATTTTGCTGTCGATCTTTAATGACGTCGATTATAAGAATGTGCATGACTCGATGTTGGGGGTGTTCATGTGAGTAGTTCGCTATGCCCCAATGGTATAGTATTGTTCTGACGAGAAAATAGTGGAGGCTACTTGCTTAGCGCTATATTCATCTGTATGGAATATCTGCGACTGGGTGTTACGTATCGCCGACAACACCGTGTGCTATTCATCAGCTTTTGGATCAAACTCTTGTTTATCATTATTGAGCTCGGTCTCGCTATTGGATTTGGAGTCTTGAACCAGAAGGAACACGGTGTCACGAACGCGGCTGCTATTCTCGAATGGGGTACGTAAACTCATTCCTTGCTGTCTTGAAACGGCGCGTACTAACTCTTGTAGTCATTGCATTGGTCTTTACGTTCTACGTCCTATCATTCATTATCGATTTGCTTCCGTCCGTACGCACTCGCCATCATATTCCACAGGGCGAGAAAGCACTGCACATGAGTCGGCCGAGCACTAGCTCTGGACCTCAGCATGAGATCACGTACGAAGAGCCCGTGACTACAGACTCCATGGGCGATCGAGGAAACACCTACCGCGGCCAAGTCGTCAACGGGCACCACATGAGCGGCACACATCTGACCCGAGACTTCTAATCATATAAGAAGTAGGCCCACTGAATTGATAATCCGTGGACGGTGTGGAAAGATCCCCAAGTCGATTTATCTACATAGAAACGCCGTGCATGCTCATGAATTGATGATTGTAATAATAATAATTCCTGTTTTGGATACTCATTTGTATGTCAATATGTTCTTGGCTCTGGAGGATGATTGGCGTTGGAATAAATATTGTTATGCACCGGGATATCTCAGATGCACATAACCGATTAATATCATGAAATTGAAAGGGCCTTGATTTTTGCACAAGTGCAATTATATCCTGCGCGTGAGCACTGGGGAGTCAGATCGTAAGGCACCAATTTCGGCAGGCGTCAACGGTCAAGGCGTTAAGGCGCCAACACATCATTCTGCAGAGTCTAGAAGCCTTAGACTGACCGACTCCCTCCTGACTAACAACAGGCTAATTGTCTGACACACTCACCGACAATTCAATATTCAAGGCCATTGTATACATAGTCTATCAAATCCATTGCTCTGGTCAATTCTATTGGATCCTTTTTGTTTACCATCTCCCCTTTTTTGATCCACCGACATCTGGAATCTTGTTTCTCATCCGTTTTCAACTTGAATCTTCTTTTTCCACAATCTTCGAATCCCCCCCAGAGTATATGATTGTCGCGCGCCCCCGGTAAGGAGGAGATTTGTTGTGCAACGATTCATTTCATTACATTTCGGCGGAATAAGAGAAAGCGAAGGCGTCTAGAAGGGTTATCTAAATGATTACATTCGTCATCCATGTTGGACTTGATTCGGCGCGTTCGGTACAGGTATTCTTCTGCAACAATAACAACTCGTCCCTCGGGATCATTACCACAGCTCAATTCTTGAATTGTCAAAACACTTGATTTACCACCAATTCAATCTCCCAAAAAAAAAAAAAAAAAAAAAAAAAAAAAAAAAAAAAAAAAAAAAAAAAAAAAAAAAAAAAAAAAAAAAAAAAAAA
>JAKLMW010000060.1:0-134725 GCA_022813215.1 Talaromyces ruber | reverse complement strand
CATCCGCGACCAGGCCGTTGGCGTCGACGGAATTAAGCATTGACGCAATTAGCTCTTGCTCTTTGCGCGCTGCCTCTCGTTTCGCACGCTCTTCAGCTAACTTTCGTTCTTCCTCTTCTTCCAATTTTTCCAACTCTTCAACATCCTTTATATCGGTTTGAATAAATTGACCGGCACGCTTTTGAAGAAGCTTTCGTTGTTTTTCCAAACGAAGAAGTTTTGCTAAAGTTGCCTCGCGATCTTCGTCCAACTTTTGTTGAGCCGCGAGCAACTTCTTCCAAGCAAGATCGGACGAAGCCATATCAGCACACTTGCACCGACCGTCGCGAATACACTCGCTACAACGCTTCGAAATTTCGGATTTTATACACTTTTTGTTTTGTTGCGAACAACGAAGACAGGGGATCGCAAGAACAACTCCAGATTGTTCGACCCGTTCGCGCAAGTTATGCTTATTGATATTTTGCTTAGAAGACATGGTTAGCTCAGCACCACGACACGAGCATTTTGAGAATTAAGAATCACCCACGGCACAAGAAAGGGAACACAGGCTATTTATTGCGCTGTCGAGACGCCAGCCTTTAGAGGAGGGGATTGTCAGAGAATCCAAGAAGTCACAGCCAATAGATTAGGCTAGGTTCTACGGAAACTAATGCACGATGGAACAAAGGATTATCCGCAACCACTAGGGTTAGGGTAACAGAGCAAACAGAGCTCGGCTCTGTTCGAATAGGAGAACCAGCAGAGCGAGGATCTGATGGCTCTGATGATGATGGAATATATAAGGACACTCATTTACCATGTATTTAGTTTTATTCTATCGTCTTGAATTAACTGTTTAACCTTGAGTATACTATTGCTCACAGTCTAGTTAAGCTATTACGACAAAGCTTGTATAATTCTTAGGCATCTGCCCTTTTGATAACAGAATACCACCGAACCGCTGTTCAGTGAAGAGCTTTACTCTTTCTGGATACTTGACAAGTACCGGTTTACGACAATTTATTTTTAGTGTAGGTACTAGTTTAGAAATATTATATAAAATAATAATTATAATAAATTACTTTTATATAAAGATTTATAAATAGAAGCTCTTACTAGTATTAAAATAATATTTAATATCTATTTTAATTTATAATCTTATATTTAATTCTTAGAATATAGTATATATTATTTCTAATATTTAGCTAAAGATATTAGTATTAATATATATACTATTAATATAAAATTATATAATAAAGCTATTAAAATATAAAAATAAAGCTTATTTAAAAATTTTAAAACTTTATTTCTTAAAATCTTATTTAAATATTATTTATAATAATATATTATATTAGTTCTTATATAAATTATATTTTATAAAAATATAGATATCTAATATCTTATAGTCTTTTTCTTTAAAATTAAAATCTATATTAATTAAAATAAATACTATTATTATTTTTTAATAATTTAGAATTTAATATTAAAGATAGTAGATAATTTATAAATAAATAAATATATATAAATTAAAGATAATAAATTAGATATAATAATTTAATTTATTAATTAATTAATATTAATTTATCTAATTTAAGATTAATTTAATTAAATTAAAAAAAACTAATCTAATAAGTCTATAAAAATAAAATATAAAAAAATTAATATTTAATTCTTAATTTATATTTAATTCTTATAAAAAGAGATATTAGAGGTTTAATAATATATAAATAACATATACATACTTTAATAAGGAATAATCATTCCCCAAAGCATATATAGTAGATATGGAGTTACTAGATGCTAGGGTCAGATATCTGGTATTAATAATGACATTCCGACACTAATATTAATGTTGGTTTATCTAGTCCAAGATCAGCTTAATTAGATTAGGAAAGACTAGTCTGATAAGCCTATAAAGATAAGATATAAAAAGATTAATATTTAATTCCTAATTTATATCTTATTTCTATAAAAAGAAATACTAGAGATTTAATAATATATAAACAATATATATATACTTTAATAAGAAATAATTATTCTTTAAAATATATATAATAGATATAAAATTACTAGATATTAAAATTAAATATTTAATATTAATAATAATATTTTAATACTAGTAGCTCTTTAAATAAAAAAAAAATAAAAATAATAAAAATATAATTTATATATATTAAGACTAATAAAATAATAAATAAAAATAATTAAAATAATAATAAATAATAATCTAGATAACTATAGTAAGAGAATAATAATATAAAAAAATAATATATTAATTTAATTAATAATAATAGAAATTAATATTATAAATATTATATTTTTATATTTTAATATTTATATAATTAATAATATAGTTAAATATTTAATCTAAATATTTACTAATTAGAAAATTATATATAAATAGGTAGTTTATAGATAATCTATAGGTTCTAAGTGTCTATCTATGGGTAGATGGGTTTAGGTAATCTTTCTAGGCTCCTACCCACGGGTCAGGTAATGGGTCCTACATTCCTACCCACGGGTGGCCCATGGTGAGGCCTACACTTTACTAAGCTCTGCTTAAGGAGTTAAAATATTTTATTATTGATAGGCTACAAAAGTGGTTATGTGAGCGAAAATATCTAGATGCTGTCAAGATCTATTATATAGCTACTAAGACTTAAGATCTTGGCTATTATAATAAATATATTATGATTTAGTCTAATGGTCGTATGTCTATGATAGAGGATTTGTATTATTTTATTGATACTGAGTTAAGCAGTAATATAGAGATTACAATGGTCCCTATAATATGAAAGAAGAACTCATTTTATTGTCCTAACGCAAAGCATGGCAAGAGTAGCGAAGAATATTGTAGGAGCTGTATTGGTTAGGTAAAGGATAATAGAATCCCTAGCATTGGTGGATAGAGAGCGGAGGACGAACTTAAGTGGTGTGTTGTGCGGAAGGAAGTTATTTTTGATCACGATATCTGTGTGAACGCGTTTAGAGAGGATGATTAAGTTAATACATTGACTAGGCAGTACAGTATAACATATTTATAGGTCATAATGCTCTCAATCTCAAGGACGCTGTATATCCCGAAGTGTGACTGGTACAAGAGATAGGATATGGATATGGAGCTCTACTTCCTAAAACTCTAATTACTCGACTATATATATGATTGGATTGGTTGTCTTTGAGCTATGCTTCTAATAATGAGTTTTGCCTGCTGAAGACTTAACGCTTATCTTAGGCCTTCTGCTAGATTAGTGTATGATATGATACTGTATTTATAAGGTTATCTTTCTAGTCCTATTATCAAGAGACCACGCTTTAATTACTACATTTGTTTGTATATTTAAAAGTATAGTATAAGTTGAACTGTGGATTGTGTAAAGGATGGTGCTACTCTATAGAAGAAAGCTTTATGGTGTTCTAGTAACTATTCTAGAAGAAAGCGATGAATATAACTTATAAGTGATAAGCTAAGTCTAGATACTGGTACATGTAATTTATGAGTGTGGTAAATATGTGAATGTGTAATACTCTAGGGAGAAAATTACACGAGCTAGAGTTATTCTGGATCTAGCTGTATATAGACTAGGATATTCTTGGTGCTGTTTTAGAAGAAAGAGAAGAGAGTGTTTGTTGTTACTCTGAAGGTGCAAACTACTGTAGCACCGAAATTTGAACAATTAAAATGTGAAACTTGTTACAAAACCAGGGGCTGCGTGTGTCACATCTAAGAGTACTTGCACCGGCATCATGGACCTGGAAAACAATAGTAATCCAGCTCAGGAATTCGGACCGCGTTGTTCCCAATTTGGGTCTAACCGGAGAAAAGTACTAGAAGTAATGCAAATGGATCGGGCCATTGTCTCTGAATTTGTACAGGATTTTGTCCGGTCCGGCGAAGGCATGAGGCTTTGTCTAGAGGGCGTTGATGGTCTTTGTTCTGAGGAAGGTGCTTTGCAAGTGCTCCGGAAATCTGTCGTCGTGTAGAATGACCAGATGTTTGAACAATATTAGAGAACTGTGCGGTGTTACTTCAGGCTATTATTGCCCGGGGCTCTTCGTATACCATATTCTACCTGTTATTGAACTATGCATATCTCTTCTCGAGATACAGGCATGGGTCTAAAAATTTGTTTCAGGAAACAGTGTCATATTTGCAAGCCTAGTCAGATCTATACCTAATTACTTTAAGCTCATCACAAGACTATCACTTCAGGTATGGAACATATTCAGTGTTCCCGGAAATTGTATAATCAGACCGGTCATGTAAAGAGTAGCTCTGTATTCGAGCTTACAAAGTTGACGATTTGACACCCTCCTCAAGCAAGAGTCAGGCACTAGTAAGATGCTCCAACTCCCGACTGCATTCCACGTCGTATGCGTTCTCCTCTTTCTAATTGCGACTCCTAAGCCTCACGTACTCCCTCTTCATCAAAATTGTAGGCGTTGACTTGGTTGTTTTTGAATTTCCGGGTTGGGACTTTAGCATCGAACATCACATCAAGCTCCTCGTTACTTCGCCCTTTTGTCTCTGGGAGTCGGAAAAAAGCCCACACAACACTGAAGAATGCGAAGGCAAACCAGAAAAACCCAGTTTTCCCTTGTACGACTGTCAGAGAGAGGAACATGACTTGACTAGTCAAATAATGGAAAACAAACCTCTCCAGTTCCATGCAGTTGGGTTCATCATGTAGAGTTGTATGACGTTAGCCATGATTTGTGCCAGATAATAGCAAGTTCGAGCCAATACCACGGTTTTCGACCTTAAACGTGTGGATGACACTTCTGCTGGGATACTCCAGCCCAGGGGACCAACAGTGAGAGAGTATATGAGTAGCCAAACGATGCAAAGAACCGATTGAACCCATTTGATTGATGGACTTTTTGTGTCAATCGCGAGACCTCCAATGATGAAAAGAAAAGTAGCCATTAGCGCCATGCCAGTCAAATAAAGGCTCCGTCGACCAAATCGTCTCATTAAAACCCACGACGCGAAGGTACCACAAAACGCGATGCTGGTCCCGCCAACATTTAGTTTGTAAGAGTCGTTAGAGCTGAGACCTGCTTGTTGGAAGAAGTAAGTAGCAGAATAAGCAAATTGAGCTCCACAGGTAATCTGCCCAGTAAAGGAGACGCAGGCAATCTCCGTGCGGCGAAGGTCAATGCCTCTAAAGCAGTCCCAGTATTGGACACCTTCTGCAATCTTGTGTTCGAGTTTATTCGTGTGAATCATCGACGCAACCAATGGGCGTGCGTGTCCTCTTTCGTCATTTGACATCAGCGAACATACAACCCTTTCTGCTTCTGCGTATTTGCCTTTTCGGACTAAGTACCAAGGAGACTCGGGCATGAGGAAGGATGCAAAAAAAAGAAAAGGAATCCACACCCATTGGAGAGCGAACGGAATGCGCCAAGCCCAGTCGTCATTCCGATTAAGGAAGCTCTGTAGTACCCCGGCACCGATGAGTTGACCCGTTGCAAAGCACATGTTAGTATACGCAGTGAGATACGGTCGAAGAGGAAGCGGACACAGCTCTGAAGCATAGGCGGGGCCAATTGTCGCAAAGATGCCCCATGGTATTCTTTTTGAGTCAGTGGCCACAACAATAAAGAGGATAGAAGGAACAAGAATGTTGGCTTTGGCCTCACCCGCACAAAATTTGCCCAGTGGCTTGCAGTTCGACATTCGTACCAAAGAAGGATATAAAGCAAAACGATGCCATCAGGACAAGGCCAAGCAAGAAGGCCGGTCGATACCCCAAGTGTTGGATCACCAAGCCATTCAAGAGGGCGCCAATAATGGCTCCAGCCGGTGGTCCGCTGCCCATTGCACTCTGCCATTTCGCAGGGATCTGATATTTACCAGTGGAGGAATCAATGCTGCCAAAGCGCTCGGCGTAGCTTGGATACGCATATAATGAGCCGATAAGGATAGTATCATAGCCTTCCATGATAATCGACATGGAGATCACAAGAGACCAGACCACTGCCCAAGGATACGACTTCAATGCATGACGGATACCGAGGGAATGTTCACGAGCATTGGCAGCCTGAGCATCCGCAAGGGTTGCCTCCCAAACTCCTGGTTCCCCGACAATCGCGTCGAGGCCTTTAGTGTGTGGTTTCGTTGCGGCGATGTCAACCACATCGTGATAGGCGTATTCGGGACTTTTTTCATCCATTCTTTTTTGGTGCTTGAATAATCCAGATGTCTATTACTAGGAGAAAGATTTGCAGTAAGAGAGCGGCCACTTCTAGCTTTTTATCCCTGGTCTAGATCTAGAAGCAAGGGAGAGTACATGATTTTCACATCTGCCCTATTGCCCTTAAGGCCAATGAGAGTAGCAATTTTCTTGGCCGTTGAGTTGAACATATTCCAATGCCTGTCGCGTTGCACAATACAGCAATGTTCCATACAACTGCACACGCGCATTCCCCGGGATTTCGCCGTAGGGGTGGAGGCGGGTCTCCAAGTTGTCTTTGTGGGAGTCAGATTGTATGTATGTTTTATTAGGGATCTGCCTGGGAAAGAGCATAACTTTTTGTGAAGTAGGTAGTGGATAGTAGACTGGGGAGGGGGAGGGTAGGATAACCTGATTTCTGCTGGAATCTAAGTATATCGTTCCTGGTAGAATCAATAATCACGGAATCTTGGGCCTTCCAGATGGGGCACTCCGGCTCGCAGGCAACCTTCACTCTCTTTAACCTATTGGTTCCTACTTACCAATGGTATTCCTTGAAGCACTAAGCACGCCTACCTTCCCCCTCCACAAACTTTGAGGCTTCTGGTGAATCACCTTCTTACCGAATCATACAGAGTGTCATGATGGAAATATACCCCAAATTATTCGATGCTCGGCACGAGGTGATGTTACACTTCGAATTTACGTTTGTCCGCTTTATGAGGCTACAATGTCAGAATACGTTCTAAAAATCAGATATCAGAAAGGATACAAGGCGGACGAGAACAGAGGATCAGAATAGGGCTTTCGGACGATATTTCAAGGACATACTTCCTCGGTGTTTGAGGTTGATGGCGTTGTGGCTCGATTAATTGCTGCAGGTGGCACAGTGAGGTCAGGGGAAAGTTATAAGGCCAAGGTAGGTGGTCCCGTATTAATTGAGGAATCTCATTAATATGAACCTTAGTTTGCCGTGAAACGACTGAAGAAGGATAATTCAACAAGGGACTTTAACGTTGAGTATGAGAAGCTATACAGAGTATCTCTTATACGTCATCATAACCTTGTTACGTTTCTTGGCGCCTATTTTCAAATAGATGATGGTATAATCAGCTGCGATCTTCTCTTCCCTATGGCTATCGGGGATTTGCAGTAGCTCTTCAGAGGATCAATCAATCACAGTTTGTTTCTACAGTGTAAGGACTCACTATAGGCACAGTTTGAAGGCCTTGCAAGTGGCTTCAATGTCTCCATGTTCAATTGAATGTGATGCATAGAGATATAAGACCGTCTAACATCCTACTCTATCAGCACGCCGATGGTTCGCAAGTGGTCTCTAAGCTTGCTGATTTCGGTCTAGCGACAAAGCCATCAATGTGGGATTACCGAAGATATTCTAAACAGCTTCGTTATGAAGATATCTGCAAGCTCGGTACTGTTTATTCTGAGCTTCTAACTTATCTATCGGAAGGCACAAAAGGCATTAAGCAATTCCGTTCCTTTCTAAAAGAGACTTATGTTCAAATCGATTCCGATACATTTGAGGATATTCTTTGCAGTGACAATAGACTAAAGTCAGAAGTTATAGAATGGCTGAGGCGGACGTCGAGAGATGAGTCCAGGGGAAAAGAGGTAGTTGAAATCACAATGAAGATGTTAGGTCCCCAACTTGAAAGCCCTTCCGCAGTTGATGTTGCTAAAAGTCTGACTAATATAAGTGAATCGCCCTTATGTGTTTATATGATCTAATGAACATATTTTACCAGTCAAGCAGTGCTTTGCACTTTGATGGCAGCCGCTTTATAAGTTTTAGCAATGCAGGAAGTATTAGAGAGCCGTCGATATGGGATAAGACAAGATCGTTCATCGAGCAAATAATCGGGGCTCCTATTTACTGGTGGCCACTTTCACCCGTCCAATATTCATGTCCTACATGCTCAACAAGAATCCAATGGAAGGTACATGATAGAGATTATTGATACGCATTATCATTACAGTTTGATTGAGAAGTTTATTCTCTTATAGTGGTGCACGCACGACCTTTTTATTGATCTGCCTACTGAGGTGGTGAAGGCCTACAAGAAAGAGTGTTGCACGATACTTTCGTCTCTCCCACCAGGACCCTCACTGCCACTGTCCAACCCACAGCCAGGCGCATTCAATTCCGGTTCGAGTCAGTCATCCAATCCAAATACAGTGGCTCCGCATCACTCGACGAAAAATTGGCCTCAGTCATCGGATCCAAGCAGTGGAGCCATCACTACAACTTCAGCTTAACCAAGTCTTCAGGCCCAGGTGAAAGAACTGTACTGGTGTGTCGACAAGGCTTGGGTTGAGCCGTCAGAGACTTGGCTTTGCATTGAGGACCCGCATCAAATTGCAGAAGACCGAATTCTTTGCACAAGAATTGAAGGCTTCGTACGAACGTATCAGAGGCCTTCGAGGACGATATCTATCATAGAAAACCTGTCTGGGCATCAAGTTCATTAGTGTATGTGTTCTTTGCCTCGAAATTCAGCGTCATGGAAATCTAATATTCTATAATCGCAGTTCAATCGGCTTTACACAGGGAAAAGCCAGGTCATTTGTATGTCAGTTGGACTTCCCAAGCCACCGGGATACGAATACATCCTATCCCAGCCTGAACTCGTTCACATGGCGATCGCTTCCGAGCAGATACTAGCTGGCATACATGACCCGTCAAAGGTTGTAGGCAATGACACCTTGGAAATGATACCGAAGAAAGTTGACCCTCTATTGTAATCACACAGAGGAGCCGAAGGCTGGGGATTACACGCCGTTCAGGGCTGGTCAATGTGGAAAATTGTTTTGTGGATGGGCACACTCACAGTGCTTGGGCTGCTATTTGTGGTGTTGTGGCTAGTACTGGTGGATTCCAAAGACTTGCAAAATGCGTTCACCCCTGGAATGTTTCTAGTAGCGATGCTATGTCTGGCTCTTGGAATTCCGCAATTTCTGGACGCTGCTTAGGCTGCATCTGGTGGGTCAAGGAGTTACTAGGGAAGATCTCGGTTCCGATACGATTATGAAAATACAAGGAATTGTTACATTAGGAATATCAATGAGAAGTCGTGTGCAATCAATATTTATTATCAAAATTTGAGCCTTGGAACAGACCACCCATCAGACTCGATTGAAGATTGCAAGAATATATCGTATTAGAGTTTACACAGCCTTTGTGTCACTGATTCAACTCATCCTATGGAGAATTCAAACATTCTTTTTTGTTTTTCCATTTTATATGTTTTCTTCGTCTGCGCATGAGATTGAGTGAGAAGTCCTTCTCGCGCAGACTATAGCGTTCTTCGAATCACCTTTCTCAATCAACTTTGCAAGCGCATATACTATGTTCTCAAGTCTATATTAAATTGAGCTGTATCAATGTGTACCAAGCCCTCATCAAATCAAACACGAGTACATCATTTTCAAGTACGAAAGAATAATTTCTTACCTCCAAGGTTCGGATCAACCACTATCCCACATGTTGGTAACCTTAATACACTTCAAATGTTGTTGTTTATACTCGGGTAAATACAAATTTCTTCCAATGAGCGCTTTCATTTTCATGATTCCATTTTCATACACATTCCCAAACCCATACTCTATCCATAGCATTAGCAACGAAACTCCCCTAATTAGGTATACAAGAGCAAACCCATACCTATAGAACAGCAATACACTCAATCTCAACGTCCGTATTAAGCGGCAAGGTCTTGACAGCAACGCAACTGCCCCATGCACAAGTCAGTCTCTCATCCTCTGAACAGGTATAATTGACACGGAGGAATTTACTCACGTCCGGCAAGGTTTAACATCCCCCCAATACTGCGTGTACACCGAATTCATATCCGCAAAGTTATCCATATTATCTAGAAACACATTCACTTTAACAACCTTGTCAATCGAGGTACCAGCCGCTTCGAGGACGTGGGTTAGGTTTTTGATGCATTGGTGCTTTTTGTCTATCAGCCTGATTCACAAACCTGGAAACCGTTGCAATCAATAATGGGGAAATAGGACGTACAGTGTGAGCTTTGACGTCGCCATCAACCAGTTTTCCGGTCTCAGCGTCCATGGGTACGGCGCCGGAGCAGTAGACAACGCCGTTGGCGATGATGGCCTGGGAGTAAATACCGGGCAAAGGCTTGGGGGCCTTTTCGGTGAGGACGGGGGTTTTGGTTGCCATTTTGATTGAAGTATATGAACAGAAGGCCGAAGATCGAGTACAGTGTAGCAGTAAGTGAAGAATGAAGAGAAGGAAGAAACAGACTATTCACAGAAAAATAATTAAATACTCTAGCTAGTAGCTCAGCCAAGCTCAGGTACCTACCCCTCCATCTTTCTTACCTAACTATTTCTAGAAGCCCCTCCAGCTTACCAATACGATGCATACCACCATGCCACATAACATCTAGATGGCATACCAATCTCATTGGTCACCAGGCAACAACAACAAAGTAAGGAGGTTGCAAGAGGGGAAATTGTGCCTCCCACGTTTCGGTGTTTGTACCGGTACGTGTATGACCGGTAAAATAAAGAGTGGAGTATATCGACGTGGATATGCAATTGCCGGATTTGGACTGTATATGTCCAGCATATCAAGCTGGTCAACGATATAGCTTGTGAGTCACAGTGTGCCAATTCCAGAATGTAACAAGAATCCAGAATGGAAACGTTGGCAGTCCGCTTGAAGAGGTTGAGATATTACGTTCCTTGTACCTGTAAGCCGATATAACGTCTATCACCCCGCAATTCCGTATTCGGCAATCCGTACCTAGCAAGGGCACCATCCCACGCAATACGTGGACTCCTAGATTCGTGAGCTTGCATGCATCGATGCCAGATCGACCGTGTTCTCGTTACGCATTGCATAGTCAAGTGACCTTTTCCCTTACATCTTGAACGTTATACGATTTGCTCGTAGTGCCGTACTCTGGTACACCCGTGTAAGCGTGGACCTTGACTGGGGATGGGATGCAACCCATGATTGGTAATGGGATAGCCTAGGCTTAGGGCTTTGGCGGACGACTGGGACTGCGCTGCTGACAGTTATTTCTTCTTCGGTCGTGAGGGGTGATCTAGTTAGTGGCTTAGATAAGAAGATTCTTTCGCTTCGCCTTTCTTCAGCTTAGATTATATAGTTGTTCTGTCGGCTACGTACCCAATCTCCTCGTCTGCTGTTGAAACAAGTTCATACTATCAACAAGAAGCTTCCAAAAGATGGCCGGCGTAACTCAACCCCCCTACCCTCTCCATCCCTCCATTGCCTCTCGCATCCACCCCGAATACGCCGCCTTTTACAACGAATACATCATCAATCAACAACAAGTCCACCTCCAACCCGTCGCCGCCTCCCGGACATCAGGCGTCCTGATCCCCGGCGGCGGTCCCATTTTACCAGTCGGCAAAACAGAGGACATCGCCATCAAACGCGTCGAAACTGAAGGTCCCGATGTATTGGTGCGAGTATTCACACCCGAGACACCAGCCCCGGAAGGTGGATATGGCGTTATGCTATATATGCATGGTGGTGGATGGGTATTGGGGAACATAAATACCGAGAATACAGTCTGCACGAATATTTGTAAGAGGGCGGGTGTTGTGGTTGTTAGTGTTGATTATCGGTTTGTCCTCCCCCCATTCCTCCGTTCTCTACTATATATATTCCATTGCTAAGATGTTGACTAGGCTTGCTCCCGAAAACCCCTTCCCAGCCGCCGTGCACGACTGCTGGGAAACCCTCCTCTGGCTTCACACCCCTTCCACAAATTCTCATCTAAGCATCAACGTGACCTCCAAACTCAGCGTCGGCGGCTCCTCTGCCGGCGGCAACCTCGCCGCCGTCCTAACGCACAAAGCGCTCCTCGAACGACCGGGCCAAATCAACATCGTCGCGCAAGCCCTCAGCGTCCCCGTAACCGACAACACCGCCACTCCCCAGAACAACTGGGCATGGAAAGAATTCGAATTTACAGCCGCATTACCAGCGCTGAAAATGATGTGGTATCGCAAACATTACCTGCCCGATGAGAAAGAATGGGGCAATCCGGAAGCGTCGCCGTTGTTGTATGGCAACGAAGATGGGCATTGGGCGAAATTGCCGCCGGCGGTTGTGGTGGTGGGAGAGCTGGATGTGCTCAGGGGTGAGGGGGAGGCCTATGCGAAGAAGTTGCAGGAGAATGGAGTGAGGGCGGAGGTGCATGTTATGAAGGGGATGCCGCATCCGTTTTTGGCGATGGATGCGGTTTTGGAGGCGGGGAGGGAGGCGATTACGTTGTTGGTGGAGGCTGTTAAGAGTTCTCTTTGATTTATCTAGATATCTACCTAAGGTACAGGTGGGTTGCAAGTATATACAATAGACTTGGTAGTTGAGTTACGAGCATGTTCATTCTAACCAATAGATTCATCTACAGCAACCAACGCCTAGATATATAGAAACCTGTAAGCAAGACGTGTACATACATGAAATCACGTTATAGACAAGAGCAAAGGGAAGATGACGTCAAGTCGCTGATGTTGTGTTTGTTGCGTGTGGAAGGGATATATAGAAAGAAAAGAAAATGACAGCTCAACAACAACGCCATATGATGCAGATTCGGATCGTGTCGCGAGAAGATGGATGCGTATTCGGAGTTGCGGGTCTGCGGGGCTATGAGGATACCGGGTATTTCGAAAGTGTCGGTTCGAAAGAGATCAAGTCATATTCTCTCGTGCTCTGTACTGATTCCGCCATGATTCTCCAGCAGACTGCGGCGGAGGCGGAAGTGGTCCTGAAGGTGGAGGCGCAGCTCCCATGGGTAAAGTCGCGGTATGTAGTCCGCCCTGATGATTAGAACTCAATGCGCGAGGGAAATGCGGCCGTGAAGGAGGGTCAATTGCAGATCGAGGTTCGCCGGAGTAGTTGCGCGGAGATCGACCCCTTCCGTTGCGTGCTTCTTCACTTTCAAGAGAGAGATGCTCGAGAGACAAGTACGGAGATTGTTGTCTCGAAGAAGACTGAGATGATCTGGAGTTGTGCGATACATGTTGTGATTGCTGTTGCGCATACTGATTGTGATTGCTATAATCGGCATGATGCGGCGTAGGGTTATGGTGAGAGGAAGGACTAAAGTGTTTATGTGCAGAAGTAATGTCGTTTCGGAGCGGAATCTCCCCAAATGTAGGCGTAGGATGAGATGGCGCAGCTGACACGGTAGTAGCAGGGGTATCTCGAGGCGTCATATCTGGAGAAGGACTGCTAGATGTTGTAGTTGCTGTTTTGAGTGAAGCTGGAGCGGGCGGTTCCAGATACGAATGACGGTCTTGGGCGTGCATCATCTTTCGGGCCCATTTTTGCAGATCAACAGGTGTCCGCTTGGCAGCTTGCAGGAACGCATCCTTGTCCTGTTGATTATCAGCGATAAATATAGAAGGAAAGGTCTTATGTCTTACATAAAGTTCCCTCGGCGTGGGCCGCTCCTCAGACTTCTTGAGCAAGCACTTGGCCACGAATTCGTGCAGAATAGGAGGGAAAGCGTCACTCTTGGGTAGCTTAGGTGCAGGCTCATGCACAATCTGCTGTAAAAGATCCAGAATTCCCATCGGCCCAGCACTAGCTCGATCGCCGGCAGCCGAGTCGGTAGCATCAAACGGGAATCGCCCGACAGCAAGCTCCATCACAGTCAATCCAACACTCCACACATCAGATCGAACAGTATATGCGCCTCCTTGAATACGTTCCGGAGCCATGTAGGTGGAGGTACCGACAAAGGTATCGGCGACGGAATTGACGGTCTCGGTAGCCACGCCAAAGTCGCACAGTTTAATGTTTCCTCGGGAGTTAACCAAGACGTTGGATGGTTTGATGTCGCGGTGCATGATTCGGTGGTTCTCATATAAGTATACCAAGCCAGCGAGTATAGACTCGGTGATTTTGCCTAGGACGTCGATACGGACTGGTCCGAACTCTTTGGAGATGCGATCGAGAGAGCTTCACACCGTCAGTATTATTCGCTTACAAACCAGTGTCAAGACTGTACGCACCCGCAGTCCATATATTCCATACACAAGACAATATCGCGCGACTCGTTCTGAAAGGCGCCGTAAAATGTGACGATATAAGGCGAGTTGCAGTCGTGACCGACCTGGAGTTCACGGAGGATTTGTTTGCGGACGTTCTCTTTCGCATCGACACGGATAATCTAAGAATTCAGAATCAGACATGAACCTCTATAACAGATCGAGAGACCAACCTTCCGTGCCATAACGACCTTTGTCGTGGCATGCATAACCTTGGCCACGGTACCGCCATTTCCAGCACCAACCTCCTTCAATGTCACCAAGTCTTCACTGCGCAAATCGAGCTTGAACTCGAGGCCAATTTCCAACGTATCTGAGCGGGTACTCTCTGTGTTTCCGACCGCGCCGGGGACTTGAGCATCGCCTTCAGATGGGGTGGACGCTGGCTTTGGTGTGGAATTGAGGGCAAGTCCCTTTACATTCTTGCGTTTCATGGTACGGGGTTTGAATGCGTCGGCCATGATTGTGGTTGTAGGCCGCACGGCGGCGACTGGCTGTACGATAAGGATGTCGAATAATGCAGTATAATAGAAATATCTAGTTTTGTTCGACAAATGTCAGTAAATAAGCGGTGATGTGATTTAGAAGCTCCGTCGTGATGCATTGCGGGGGAATGGATATTAAGAGAAGGACAGTTTGGGCTGTTTCGGCTTTCCCCTGGTGCTTCCTTTCTCCCGGACCAAATGAGACAACACTTACAGCTTGGCTTGGAGGCTTCCCTATAAAAAGCAACAAGATGGAACAAACGGCCGACCCTTTTACTCGTGGCTGTCACACACAGACACAGCCAGGAATTTTCAGGAGTCAGTGGGATGAACAATGCAGAGTGATGGGATGAGTGGAAGATGCGGCGGGGCCAATCAGCGCGCTTGGGGCGGCGAAAGCTGTTCGCGCCAACTGAGCCTGGGCGGTACCAGAACCAACGATAATTCGCTCGATTTGCCAATATTGAAATACAAATAATACGATAGTCTGCTGATGGCGCGAAAGTACTGGCCGATGGGAAAAGCCAGCGAGATCGTTATCGAGTAGGCGAGCCAGAGGAAGTCGGGCAGGAAAGCCGACGCAACTGATGACAGGAGATGTGAAATTTGGGCTATGTGTCAGGAGGCGGGGATCAAATTGCATAGGACTAGCCCTTCTAACTGTTTGGTAATCCGAATCCTTCGTTTTGTGCTCTCGCTGATATATTGATCTGAGGAGAGTCCATCGACCGCGAGAATATTCCGTAGTAGCATAAAAATAATACGTAGACATCGAGGCCGAACCTATAACGATGCGATCAGAATGGATGAGACTATACGTGGCAAGTAAGCTAGTCAACATTAATCATCTTTGATCCGGCTATGCCAGTCTCGATAGACAATACAAATGAGTCTGTATGCTTAAGCAACTGGCCAATCAGAAGCCATTATTCGATCCAGCCTCCGATGGGCGTATGCGCCACATTTAAGCCCATATTGGGCCTAGCGCATCCGCCACGTTGGCGCGCCTTTTTTGTTGCTGGGAGAGAAGGAAGCTGCCAACCGTCGCTCTGGTCCAGCTGTGAGCTCGCCTCCAATTCACCTGCCAGCTCGTCTTCAATCCCTCGCTTGAGGCCGCGAGCTTCAGATACCTGCGCGCCATCTACCTTCATACACGAGGGATCACTCATCGTCACAACAAACAACATGAGCACCAGAGACTTGATAGAAGGCGAGGCGCTGTTGGATGACGAGGAGAACGATGAGGAGTTCGACGAAGAGACCGGCGAGCCCATCAGAGGTCCTAGCAAAGGACAACTTAACTCATACGATGATTCCAGTGAAGAGGACGATGAAGAAGAGGAAGACGAGGAAGCTGCTCGCGCGGTAAATGACCTCACTGTTGACGGTTGTCAAAGGTCGTCCGCTGACTTGTTCACTATCTAGGTTCGTGAAGGATTTATCGTTGACGAAGATGAAGAAATCGAAGAACGCGCCGAGCGCCGCCGAGAACGAAAGAAGCGCAGACGAGAGGAGCGTGAGAGAGAGGAGATTGTTCTTGATCAGGAAGATTTAGATCTCATCGGCGAGCAGAATCCAGATTTCCAGCCTCAGTCAACTGAAGTATGTCTAATTGTTTCCTGATATACGAACGAAAATTAACATCTAGGAAGTCAAAATTCAAACGTCTGAAACGAGGTCATAAGTCAGACCGCCCCGCCGACGTCTTCAACTGGGATGAGGAAGAAGAAGCTGCAGATTATGGCAGGCCTAGTCACCGCCGTCGCGATGAAGAAATGGACGACTTTATCGAAGAAGACGAGTTCTCGGATGAGGAACGTCAGCGCCGAGAAGACGACGAAGAAATTGCACATCCCGTCCGCAAGGGAATATCCGGTCTTGCCATCTCTGAAGCCACTGGCCTCGACGAAAATGCCTTGGAAGATATGCGTGCCGCTTTCGGTGACGGTACCGACTATTTGTTTGCTCTCGAAATGGAGGAGGACGAAGAAGAGCAGCAGGAGGAAGAAACAAAGCACCTCGATTTGAAGGACGTTTTCGAGCCTACGCTATTGGCCGAAAAGATGTTGACTGATGAGGATAACGAGATTCGCTTTGCCGATGAACCGGAACGCCATCAAATTGCTCGGATGCCGTACAAAGGCGTTGTTCTGTCCGACGATGAGTTCCGTGAAGAAGCCGTGTGGATTTCAAACTTGATGCTTTTGAGGAAACAACATGTCATTGAGGATAACCTACAGGAGCCGTTTCAACGTGCTGTTGCCAAAGTCCTCGAGTTCATGGTGACCGACGATTTCGAAGTGCCTTTTATTTTCCAACATCGAAAGGATTATTTGATTCATGCCGCCAAGGTTCCAGCTTCTCCTGACCCAGGCAACCCTGATGCGCCGGAGTTCGTTGTACGCGCCCAGAAACTGTTGAACATGAACGACTTGTGGGACATTTTCGAACACGACTTGAAATTCCGAGCTTATATTGATAAAAAACATACCTTACAAAAGACATACGACGGGCTTCAAGACATGAAAATCAAGGATGAAATCGTGGATGAGATGCTTACCGCCGCGACTACAATGGAGGAATTACAAGACGTCCAGGAATATTTGCATTTCCAATACGGACCTCAAATCAAGGATCTTTCCTTGAATTCGGACGAAACGAACGGTGAAGTGGATGGCGATGTCAATGGACAGGCTAACGGTCAGACTACTCGCCGCAAAGCGGGTGCGAACACCTTCTTTGAAAGAATTCGCAAGAGCAACGTCTATAGTCTGGTGCGCTCTTTCGGTATTACTGCCGACGCATTCGCTCAAGCCGCTTCTCAGAATCGCCGTGGACAGTACACTGAGGATCCCGAGAAACCACCCGAGGAGCTTGCAGATACCGCTCTGGACACCGACTACAGCAACTCAACAAGCGCAATGAGAGCTGCCAAGGCCATGTTTGTGGAAGAGTTGGTGATGAATCCGAGAATGCGAAAAGTCATTCGTGAACAGTGCTACAGGAATGGTGTTGTGGATTGCTACCGAACAGAAAAAGGTCTTCGAAGGATAGACGAGCAACATCCGTACTATGAATTCAAGTATTTGCGCAACCAGCAACTCACGGATATTGCTCGACGTCCAGAGCTTTTCTTGAGCATGCTCAAAGCTGAAGAGGAAGGGTTGATCAACGTGACAGTCACATTTCAAAACTTTGATCGCTATCGCCAAAGTCTATACAGCCATATTGAGTCTGACAGTCAGAGTGATGTCGCTGATGCTTGGAATCGAGAGAGACGTGAAGTTCTCGATACCGCACTCGGCCGTCTTGTCAAACTGATGACACGAAGCGTCAAGGAGAATATTCGACAGAATTGCGAGAATCATGTCACTAAAGAAGTCCGCGAAGTCTTCTCGAACAAACTGGATCAAGCTCCTTACAAGCCTAAAGGTATGGTACTTGGTACAGTTCCTCGAGTGCTTGCTTTCTCCAATGGTGAGGCTCCTATAAATGGCGATCACTTCATCCACTGGGTCTGGGTTGAAGAAGAAGGCCGGCCCCAAGAGAATGGAAAGTTTGCCAAACTGCAACTTGGAGATATAGAGCGTGGCGTCCCAGACGGAGAGGACGTTGCTGCATTTGTAGAGTTGGTGCGCCGCCGCATTCCTGATGTCATTGCTGTCTCGGGGCGATCACCAGAGACTCGCAAGCTGTACAAGCTGCTTTGTGATCTTGTCGACCGCAAGGATCTCCGTGCTGCTCCATATACTATCGGTGAAGGAAACGAGGCGAAAGAGATTACTGATAGGTTGGAGGTTATCATGGTCAATGATGAAACAGCACAGTTATACGCCAACAGCGAGCGCGCTACTATAGACTTCCCGGTCAAACAGAGTTGGCTCACATGTTACTGCTGTGGCATTGCACGATACCTCCAGAACCCGTTGAAAGAGTACGCAGCGCTTGGCAAAGATTTGGTGTCTATTCAATTCACACCTGGTCAGCGGTATCTAGCCGAAGATATTGTTGCAAAACAATTGGAGAGCGCCCTAGTCGATATGGTGAATCTGTGCGGTGTCGATATCAATGAAGCTGTGAGCGATACGGCAACACAAAATCTTCTTCAATATGTCTGCGGTCTCGGACCCCGAAAGGCTTCTCATTTGGTCAAGATTGTCAACATGAACGGCGGCATTGTCAACAACCGTGTGGAACTACTTGGTGTAGAGGCGCAATATCCTGCTATGGGCGTGAAAGTGTGGAACAATTGTGCCAGCTTCCTTTACCTTGATTGGGAAAACGTGGAGACAGATGCTGATCCCCTAGACAACACCCGAGTGCATCCTGAAGATTACGATATTGCTCGCAAGATGGCCGCTGATGCATTGGAACTTGACGAAGAAGACATCAAGGCAGAGACGGACGAGTCTGGACCGGGCGCTATTGTTCGGAAGCTTCTCAAAGATGACCTTCAAGATCGTGTCAACGATTTGATCCTGGAGGAATATGCTGAGCAGCTGGAGAAGAACCTGAACCAACGCAAGCGAGCTACATTAGAAACCATCCGAGCCGAGCTGCAACAGCCTTATGAAGAATTGCGAAAACAATTCGTCTTTCCTACCACAGATGAAATCTTCACTATGCTCACCGGCGAGACAAATGAAACTTTGGCGGACGGTATGGTTGTGCCAATGTCCATCAAGCGAATCGCCCAGGATCACATTGAAGGAAAACTTGACTGTGGAGTTGAGGTGCTTGTTTCCGAGTCGGATATCACAGACCGACATGACATACCGCCAAGAGCACTTTTCCAGGTGCATCAATCCGTTCAAGGCAAGATCTTGTACTTGAACAAGAAAACATTCCAGTGCAACATGACCCTTCGTGAAGACAAGGTCAGCAAAGGATATCAGCGGCCGATTGAGAAGCATCGCGGTGAATGGGATGATCGACAGGAACAAGAAGATCGTGACTTACTTCAAGAAAAGGCGAAAACAGAAAGCCGATTCGTCAGAGTCATCAAACATCCTCTATTCCGAGCATACAACTCAAAACAAGCAGAAGAGTACTTGGGAGGTATGAATCGGGGCGACTGCGTAATTCGCCCCTCTTCGAAAGGACCCGACCATCTCACGGTCACATGGAAGGTCGCTGATGGTGTTTACCAACACATTGACGTCCTAGAATTGGACAAGGAAAATGAATACTCAGTTGGTCGGATACTGAAGATCGGCGGCAAATACACGTACAGTGACCTGGACGAGTTGATCGTCAGCCATGTGCAGACAATGGCCAGGAAGGTTGACGAAATTATGTCTCATGAGAAGTACCAAAGCGGAACCAAGGCAGATACAGGTATGTTTTTTTCTCTCGTGATTGTCGACGATTTACTAACATTTTCCAGAAAAATGGTTGACAACTTACACTATGGCAAACCCAAAACGATCCGTTTATGCTTTTTGCATCAACCCCAAGTACCCTGGATATTTCTTCCTGTGCTTCAAAGCCGGACAAAACGCAACTCTACAGAGCTGGAATGTCAAAGTCATTCCCCAAGGTTTTGAGCTGCAGCGCAATCCTTACCCTGACATGCGTGCGTTGTGCAATGGATTCAAGCTGCTTTTCACGAATATGCAAGTTGGTCGAGTTGGCCAAGGTTTGCCTCGCAGGTGATTCTCTTGTCATTACCTTTTTATCGTGTCCTTTGTTTTAAAAGGCAAATTTGCACAGTATTGTAATTCATCAATTAAGCCGAGTATGGGAAAGGGTTTTTTGCATTGGGCTGACTTATCAACATTTCAATATTTGTATTATTTTTTTTCTGCTATCCATTGGCGCAAGCTAGCATAAACCTCAATATGGAATACTGTTATCATTCATCTTCATGTACAGCACATGCCACACCGTGAAATACTTAAAACCAAAATACAGCAGATTAATACATCTCATATCGCTAACTCAATTGAACCATCTCCTCTGTCACACCCCCCTTCATGACCTTCTCAATCTGATCCAAATCCGCCGAATCCAGACGCCTATTCTCCCTCAGAACCAACCACCTATAAAACGTGATCGTAGCCACAAACATAAAAGCACAACCCATCAACGTACCAGATGCGGTATAGAAATGGGGAGCCTGATAATACAAATACGATGCCCAGATGTTTGACGTTCCGCCAATCGCATTGACGAGCGCAGATGCGACTGCGCGCTTGGAGATGGGTCGAGCTAGGTGCACGTTGATGGTTTTGTAGAGCGATAACTGCGGCCCAACAGACGCGAAAGGAAGGATCATCATAGAGAAGTACCTCGCGCCGACATTCGTGGTCGCCATGGGGATTATGTACATGATTATGGCGACTGAGATGCAGCCTACGACCAGTGGGTAGCATGTGTTTCGTCTACCGGAGTGGTACATAATCCCGTAGTACACAATGCCAGCTAGTATGTATGGTGGCGCGGTGAGTAATAGACTGATGGTGCTAGAGTAATTGAGCGATTTGACCAAGGTTGGACAGTAGTTCGCAATCGAGCCTTGGGCTTGGGACAGCATATTGCAAAAAATCATGAGGAGGTTTTGCGTCTGATAGGGCTTGAAGCACAGTCCCGAAAGTGTTGCTCCATTCGACGGCTTTAGCGGTTCCGGCTTCAGATTTAGTGCGCCAGACAGCGAGGTCGCGTTGTAAGGGTGTGAGCATGCTGCTATTTTGTGGGAATTCGGGCGTGATGCAGGCACAAACAATGCCAATGCCAACGGTGGCACTACCTCGATAATGAAGAGCCACTGCCACCCACAAATCCCATGCGTGCCATCCAATTGCATGATCCCGGCAGCGAACAACTCACCAAACGCGTTTCCGACTTGTTGTGCAATGTACAAACCGGCGATGCGTTTGCCGAGTTCGCGCTTTGTGTACCACGCTGAAAGATAGTAGATTGCGCCGGGAAAGAAGACTGCCTCTGCGACGCCGAGGACGGCGCGCACGGCGAGGAGTTGCCCGTACGTTCGCACTGATGCGGTGGCAGCGGAGATTGCGCCCCAGATCGAGACTGCGATGCAGATGTACATTCCGGGACGAGAGATTTTGCTGATTATCAGATTACTCGGGATCTGGAAGGGGAGATAACCGACAAACAGGATGGAGACGACCGTCGCGAACTGTTGAGTGGTCATATGCAGATCTTCTGTGATTCCCTGAAGTTTTGCGGCGGACAGTTTTTGACGATCGATATAGTTCAGGATGTATAGTATCCCGATCACGGGTAAGATGAAGAAGTCGATTTTGCGGACGAGTTTCTTGTTGAGGGCCTCCAACTCGTCATAGGGGAGGCCCTGAAGGGACTCGGGCATTAGGCGTCTTCGGATTCCATCCATGTCAGATAGGGTTTCGAGTTTGCCCTCGGCAGAAGAGACATTGTCATCTTCGTGGCTTAGGGTGCTGACCTTGTCCAGCTTTGGCTCCATCGTCATGGTAAGACGGTTTGAAACGAAATAATGAAATAGGAGGTTGACTTGTGCAAGAAGACATCAAGAGCTCCCGTAGCAAGCAATAGAGTTGACACTCAAGCAGGTCTCGTTGCTCTCCGTAGTTCTTTCATATGGTTCAAAGCTGAAAGCGATGTTGCGAGAGCACACAGCCAGAAACACCACTCCTCCCCTTCCAATCTCTCAAATTTATACAGCTCGGGCACGGCTAATGCTCCCCCCAATCCCCCGATTGTTATCAGCACAAAAGTATACTGTAGCGTACTATCTCTATGAGCCAAGTCAGCCGATTAGTACGTACGCGAATGGCCACGAGTATCACCAGGTTTGTACGTACGTAGTAGTCGTGTGAATAGGATTACTTGAAATAGTGTGGGGAATATTTTCATCGGGTGTTGAGATAAGCTATCTTTCGTCTGGTCTGGATTGACTGAGCTCGGGATTCCAGCCAACGCGAAGTTTGGCATGGATATGGGGTCATGGGAAGAAACAGAGATAGCAGAGAGGAAATCTGACATTGTTCTATCTTTGGGAGGAGCTCTGGATCTCTATGTGGTTAAAGCTTGTTTGATCTACTGCAAATTCTGTGGAGATATGCAACTGGGCTATTTTTTTGGAGAGAGAGAGTGATATAAACTCACATCCAGTGTTCGATATTTCCGGAGCTCCTCCCGATTTCCAGTTTAGGCACTTACCATCTCCAGATACAACTTCAACCTTTGAGCTTCATGGGGCGCTCCTCCATGATAGACATGACTATTGAGCTGCCAGAGAGCTCGCAGAATTAAAATTATAAAAAACCAGTAAATTCTACAGAATAACTTCCAATGTTGATAAGAACCTTTTTATATGAAATGAACGTCCATTTTGGAAAGCTGCTATCAAATCACAATTTATACTCACTCACTTACGTACCGTTTACTTTCTACTTTTTGCTATTACCGATAGTCGCAATAAAAACGCAAGAAAATCAAAATGGCCGCACAAAACAGCAACAACGAATATGCCACCGCACACACAACCACAGTCTCAAACTCCCGCCTCAGAATCCTGAATAAGCTCAAGAATGGCGAGTTCCCGCTCATGACCGTTATGGCCATCCCCTCCGTCCGCCAGGCCCAGATAGTAGCCCTTACCGGTCTAGATGGAGTCATCATTGACTGCGAACACGGCCACATCGGCGACGACTCCATGCACAATTCCGTCGCCGCTATATCTGCCATTGGAGTGTCACCCATTATCCGAGTCCGTGGCCCTGCGCATGACATTATCAAACGAGCCCTTGATACCGGTGCTCACGGTATCATGGTACCGCAGATCAACAACGCAGAAGAAGCGAGATTGATTGTGCAATCGTCGAAATTCCCGCCTCAGGCTTTTGCGGTATCTTGATTCTGCTGCTGTGGCGCCGGGCCTTGAAGCACCTTGGATCACGTTGTATGCTTATAAGGCGTTTTTGATTGCGTGGCAGATGGTCCGTGGAGGATTGGTGGGTGCGATCCAAGTTGTCGGGGTCCGAGATGGTGATCTCAAGGGTGCTATAGTATGGGCCAAAGGGGTTTTCAGCCGGAGGCAGGGATAGCAGTTGGGGAAGATGATTATGGATTGCTTGAGTGTTTTGGATAATGAATGCGTCGGTTCATAGATAGCACCATGCGAAATGTGAATTTCTAACATACCTCAGAGGTCATCAGTCCATAATCAAGTACATAGTATAAAAAGTACTATATACATAAGAAATACAATGGTTTTAAACAACAAGTATCAAATGCAGAAAAGAAGAATATCAAATGGATTCAATCCCAATTAGCCTCCCCAACGTATCATACGCCTCCTGCAACAACTCCCACCTAGAACCCTCCAGACTCTCGCGCACCGCCTGCAATAATTCCGAAGTCTGCTGCGCCACAAGATCAATATCCACTGAATCGTGTCGAAGTAACATCAGCATGCGCACGAGATATTCTTCCGCACTACAGGACATATCCCTTCCTCTCGATGGAGTCGCTTCCGGTGGTCGACTTCGCTCCCGCGCCATAGCGCCATATGCCCATAGGATGAGCGAGGCGTGGTATATTGACCATGGCCGAAGGGCAATATTATCCTTCGTTGCGCGGTAGAGTTGGCCTGTGAATATCGTTTCCTGTATAAGCAATAGACAATGGTAAAGAGCCTTTTTGGATTCTTCTCTTTCGCTCCAGAGGCGTACGCGGGCCGCTGCTCTCAAGCGGTCGTTATTGGATAGTAGACTGCCTAGTAGAGATGGGGCGCCGGCGAGGATGTGTATGTCATTGATGTCGGTGTATATGGCCACGTAGGCCATGCGATGAAGTGGTCGCGACGCTTCGAGCGCAAGTGATGAGCTCCGTGAGACGAGAGAGAAGGACCACGTATCCATGGCGCGTTCTAAGGTTTCTTTCCATGTATCGATTGCATCAAGACGAGGTGAATTCGCTGTTGACATGCGTCCAACGCCTAACGTCGCCGAGTCTCGCGCTTTCAGGTGTGCGGTTACACTGAACAGACCGTGTAACAAAATAAAGCGGGCATAAGGACTGCAATGTGGCGGAATAGGCGTTCGTGCTAACAAGCGTTTCAAGACAGGTAGAAAGCCTGGCGATTCGGGTGTTTTGCGCATCATCCGGTCCCAATCCTCGGCTTTGGTACAGTCCCAAAGTACATCTGCACATGGCAATGGTAAGCGTACATCATGCACAGACAGAATGCATGTGTGGCCAAACATGAAGCTATGCTGAGCATCCATGACAAAACCGAAGAATGCGGTTCGGTTTGAGCCCTGTATTTCGATCCACTGATGCCATGATTGCTCTACTGGGCTTGTACCGGATGTTTGCGCGGTGTTTTGATATGCAACTCCGCGTTTCATAAGTGTGATGATTGCACCGTGAAAGATGTGTGCGAGTTGGTGGTGTTTTCTGGTGGAAAACATTTTTTCGTGCGCTTGTATGATTAACAGAGTTTGGACGCACCATAGCGATGCGGGAGGATCAAAGTCAGGGGTCTATCGAGTTAGTATCTCGCTTTGATATAGGTTGTAGCAGAAAATCAATACGTACTCCGAAAATAAGATATCGTAGTGTATCGTGGATCTTTATGGAAGCATCCCAGTGTACTACGTCTCCAGACAACGTGGACCCTAACGTAACAATAGCGGCAACCATGAGAGGCGACGCCCGTACAGGGTCGAGAGTGTGTTTATGTAAAATCGGAAAGTGAGGGTGGTAATTCTCAAAGTATAAATCCCAAAATCCGGCTAGGTTACTCGGATAGAAAAATGATGACATAGCTATCTCCGGGTCCAAGGTGCTCAAAGCTTTCAATAAGTTTGCGCGAACCTCGACCCAGGGTGGTGTTTGAGATGATTGAGGTGATAATGGATGGCGAATATGTGCAGGCGATGGCACGGGTAGTGCTGGTGGAGATATTTCTGTTACTGATATACTGCTATACGGGGAGGTAACGGACGGCATGCCGACACTCCCTGCAGAATTCAGGTCGGCCGAGAGGTTATCAAATAACCACTCAAAGTCCAGTGCCGGATCGGGAATGTTCGTTGATGGATCAAAAAAGAGCGAAGTGACTTGATCTTCCACAAATTGCGGGAGGGCAAAGTTCATATTGTGAGGGTCAGGGTCATGGACACTAGGGCCTGGATTCTGCAAGTCCATTGGCTCTAGATGCTGACCATAAGAAATGGACGGATCGTGGTGGCTTTCAAGTCTAGTCGTATCCATGACACTCATCTGATTATGTTGGCCGGCATCTTCGTAAGGAGACATTTTGACCGAGGGCATATCCGAGCTCATCCGGACATCCTCCTCCTGCTCTCGTTCAGTGAACATGGCAGCGTGCCCCATTTGCATGTCAGATTGAGGAGGAACCTCCGAAGACTCATGCGAAGAGCCGGAGTTATTGTCTGCCACGAACCCGCCTGAGTTGCGGAACCACATGCCCTTGGCATGGCGTTCCTCATGTCTCCTGAGCAAGTCCTTTCGGACGAAGCGTTTGGGACATGACGGGCATTGATATATTTGCTTGGGGCTGTCTGTATCGAGTTAATACAAAAGTTGCAAATCTCTGTTGAGCTTGAATACATACGGTTCAGCCGATGTCTGGCCAGATGCTCAGCTCGAAGGAACCTCTTTCCGCACCCTGGCTCGGTGCAGGAATGTTCCCGGGGCATGGGGACGCGGTACAATTATCTCCGGCTGCAGAGAAGCCCATTCATATCAACGCGTGGATTATGTAAAGAGTTACATGATGCAATCACAATATGTATCGTCGAGATTATTCAAGATACAAGTCATGATACATGGAAGAGTTGAAGATGTCTGGATGGAGAGATTAACATGACTCTCGTGTGGGGCGATTGCTTCCAATATGATTGGCGAACTTTCTGTCAGATCAATGCTCCCACCGACCAATCAAATGATAAGAATTCATTGGTGTAGTTTGCAATAATTATATTCGACGATCGATGACTGATAAGGTCCTGTCGCTTGATAACTGCTTGGGTATATTGACTGCTAGAGCAATAGATTCCCCGGCTGACATACATCTGACAATCTGCCGAAAGCGCAGATTAGCTAGGATTCGAAATCGGCGGCACAAAATATCCCCCACCCTCAAGCTAGTTGTAGTTTGGGGATAGTCCAACTCAAGCCACAGAAAATACTATCTTTCACCAACTGGCATCCAGACTGCCGTCTCGTCTCTGCAGCTGCCGTTTAGTCATGGGTGCGCTCATATGTCTTCCTGCTGAACTCGTGGGATTGATTGTGTCTTTCCTGCCTAACCGCGATATCAAGAATCTGCGTCTAACATGCCCGACGCTAAGCCAGAGGGCGCAACTGCGCCTCAGCAGGGTGTTTCTGTCTGCGAATCCACGCAATATTGAAGTGTTTCGCGCCATCGCAGAGCACGAGGAATTTCGGCACAGTATCATTGAGATTATCTGGGACGATGCTCGCCTTATTGAGCACGCCCCGGAACGCAGACTTGATCTGTTGGACGGTGAAGATTGGGGCCAGTGGGGAGATCTTCCAAATACCTATGAGGGCATTCCTTGGTGGTTCGAGGAGTCATATGAAGAAAATGTTCTCGAGCGAGGGTCATCGAAGAGGATGCAAGAAACAGATCCATCAATTCATGTTTCATGGAAACATTACCAACATCTGCTACAGCAGCAGAGAACCGTGCTAGAGTCTGATGACGATGTCAAGGCTTTCAGGTATGGTTTACAACGCTTTCCGAGGTTGAGGAGGGTGACGGTCACTCCTGTAGCCCATGGGGTGTTAGACTTTCCACTATATGAAACCCCGATGATTCGATCGTTTCCGCCCAAATTCAACTACCCAATCCCAAACACCTGGCCGCCATATGAGTCAATGTCACAGAGCACGTATATCCTGCAACCTTGGAGTCAGGAAGAGAAAATGAATTGGCGTGGCTTCTGTGCCATAACCAATGAACTTGCAAAGACACCTAATCATGTGTCAGAGTTTATTGTCGATGCACACATCCTTCACCTGACTGGACTAAGTTGCCGCATATTTGATCGACCATGCGAAGAGTATGATAACTTAATGTCGTTGCTGCAGAGCCCAGGGTTTAGTCGGATTGACTTGACCCTGTTGGCAGACGGACAATGGACTAGGGAGCAGGAGTGGTCATCATTTCGAAGTGGGCTTCTTAAAAGTGCCCTGAGTGCGTCGCCTGATATGAGGCATTTTAGTCTGCAGATAAATGCCAACTACGCAAGGCTTCGGCCGTTCAACGTTCCTGCAGACGTACCATTTCCTCCCGAGCACTTCATTCCACTGAAAACGATCTTACCTACAGTCGAGAATTGGAAGAAGCTGCAACATTTTGGTCTTTCGGGACTTCTCGTACAAGTCGATGACTTACTCAGCATTCTGGCTGATTTACCGCTGTCTGTCCGATCTGTTGAGCTGAGTCACTTGGAGTTTATGGATCGAGACCCAAATGCGTATCGCGATCTGCTTGTAGGCATACGCGATAAGCTAGGTTGGGAGCAGCGCGACGCGCATCAACGACCAGTGTTGACTGTGCACCAGAGGCGAGAAAACATATTCAACATGCTATACTCCTGCTATGACAAGGCCGTAAATGATTTCGTCTACCATGGTGGACCGGATCCTTTCAGGAGGCAGACCGTTCACGAGTTAGCCCCATATCGTCTTATGAATCCATTCGATCAGAACTCAAGTACTAATGCCCCGCTAGAGATCCTTGAATAGAAGATTTGTTATATTCATCCCCGAATCAATGAATCAAATTATATCTAAATGTAGACATTGGCAGGGTTGTGTCCACTCCTAACCCTAATACGACCAATCAGCCAATCAGACACGTTTCACTGCCTGAGACCCACCATGACCGCATCGATGCCGTGTTTTGTTTATGCAAGATTGTTCAAGCTGAAATCTCGAATAACCTCGCTCCATGTCCAAACTGTAAATATTTCTCTAGAAAATGTCATCTCCTCGCCGTTCTTCAGGGCTATGGCAACCCCAGCACCAAAATCATCAAGGTCCGCCATCAAAATCCAGTTCATTCCTCGAATTGGGCCCCCAACAGGGCTGGCAGATGATGTCGACTCGTGGTCAAAGTCTTCCGAGCCTGCTAAGGAGATACTCGATTTCTGAAGACAATATCAAATCCGACTCGGTGGATGAACTTGAGAATGGTTCATATGGAGCAGAGATGACTGGCAGTCTTCGACATCTTACTGCGTCACCAACAAGTGAAGTGCCGCGAAGGCGAGGCTCGATTCTGATTGGAGACACATCACCAGCATTTCGATGGTATTCACTTTTAACATTGTGCATCAGTCTTATAGGTTCTAACTTTTATCAGGTCTGATTGTTATACGCCTCCAGAAGAATTGTCTAAGCTTCGGAAACCGGTGTAAGTAGACAATTGTCTCTCAGTCAGGTTTTAGGCACCGCATCTTACTTGGTTGTTAGCCGCGAGTACTATGAACGGATGAACTACCTTGTTTCCCGATATAGTTTTGTTGATCGTCTTCTGGACTCCTCAATTGCGCGTGATCTGCTAGAAGACTACGATCGATTCTGGGCTACCAATCGACGCAGTCACCTGCACCCGATAACAGAGGAGCCAATGGCCATTCCTCCTGGGCATGAGAGGGCGCAACATATTATATCAACATCTGAGTCGCAGGAAACTGACCGCGCTCATCGTCAATTAAATGAAAGAACTCCACTGTTACTTTCACTGGACGATGCGGATGAGATGATGGAAAATACACAATCATCAAAAGAGCAAGACTCCCGTCGCATCGTCATGACGGCGGTATACATCAACCTAGTCGCCAACTTGATCTTGCTGATTTCCAAAATTATCGTCACTCTAATGACCAGCTCCGTCTCCGTCCTCGCTAGCTTAGTAGACGCAGCGCTCGACTTCTTGAGTACCGCTATTGTGTGGAGCACTACCCGCTTGACAGTACGACGGGACCGATTCCGCTACCCTGTCGGCCGCCAGCGTCTCGAACCTCTAGGCGTACTCATCTTCGCCGTCGTGATGATTACTTCATTCGTCCAAGTTGGGATCCTCTCTTTGCAGCGGTTAGCCGGCGAAGACCATAATCTGGTAAAATTGACAGTTCCCGCGCTCATCATCATGGTTTCGACGGTTGCCATCAAGGGTTTATGCTGGCTTTGGTGTCGCAGGATCAATAATTCGAATGTTCAAGCTTTGGCCCAGGACGCCATGACGGATGTTGTTTTCAACATTTTCAGTATCATTTTCCCTCTCAGTCAGTTCTTTCTTTCCTACCAATTACAAATCAAACTAACTAGAAGCAGTCGGCACATTCACCAGTACATGGTGGCTTGACCCCTTAGGCGGTCTTCTTCTTTCTTTCTACGTAATTGCCAACTGGGCCAGCACCGCAAACGAGCACATCGCCCACCTAACAGGCGCAGCCGCCTCGCCCTCCGACCGCAGCGTCTTGCTGTACATTGTCATGCGCTTCGCGAATTGCATTCGCTGGATTCAGAATCTAGAGGCGTACTACTCTGGTGATCGACTCAATGTGGAAGTCGATATTGTGCTTGATGGACATACAAGTTTGCATGATAGTCATGATATTGGGGAGAGTCTGCAGTATATGCTTGAGAGTTCAGTGGAGAGTGTGGACAGAGCGTTTGTGCATTTGGATTATGCCGAGTATAATTTGCCTACGCATCTGGATCAATAATAACGTTCGCGCTGGCTGACGGCTTTTTTATGTAATGGAAACGGGGTTTCTGTAAGTACTCACATTATATAAAGGATTTTCAACTACAAAGGCAACATATTGTAACGTATTGCGCTTTGACATAAAATTACATCGATTTTGTCATGATCTACCTGGGTAGAGCACGCATCAAGTGCTTTTTCATGAAACTCCCAAAACAACACCCCCTCGCCCCGCCCTTCTTACAGCCTTGGAAAGATTTGATGCTCCACCTTTGGTCATACTTTCTTCTTTTGGTTGAAATCCTCGACGCGAATCTCGGTGGTAGGTGTTGGTCGCAATATCTATTCACAACTTGGCGCTGATGCGCCGTGATATAGACGTTTTGTGTCAAAAGTCTTACTAAAATCTAAGATACAAGTTTATAGAACCTCTTCTTATACTGTTTATGAGACCTATTTTATCTGCTCCCTTGGTTTATGTAAGTAATTTTTTTGTAACTTCGAGCTGAAATTGGATATTATCCTGCTTGCTGAGCTGGCATCCACGCGCAATTTGTTTTTATTTTTCGATCAATGCCATCAATGCCATCAATACGGGTGAATTCTAGGTAGAAAACCTGAGGTTTGGTCTCCTTTGAATGCCAAGGTGGTCAGCTAAGAGAAAAGCCACTTTCTTCCCTCGTTGCTGGCCATACCTTACTATATCTTTCTACACATATGCCTAACAACTGATGGATATCAAGCAAAATACCAATAATTTCAAATTCCACAAAAATCTGTCTTGCTAAATTTATTACACAAACTGCCTGAATACATATACAAACGCCGAAAAAAGTTCATATCAAACATCAAAACATCGAAACATGCCAAATACTAGAGAACAAGCGCTACCTAATCCACATTGACGGAACATAACGATCAGGAGGCTTTCTGTTCCGCGTACTACGACGCAAACCGCTTACATCGTAAGGCTGCGTCCATCTGCTTTGCCTCCTCGGCTGCCTTCGCACTGGTTGAGTACTATTCTGTTCGGGTGCCTGCCCCGGATTTTGATTTGTAGTCTGATTTTGAACCGGTGGTTGGGATAGATGTTGGTTTTGAGTTGGAGGCTGAGCCTGGGTCTGATCCTGGCTCTGTCTCTGGCGACGACCTCGTTGGCGCTCTTGCTGGCGCTGGGTTGCTCTCTGGCGCATTGTTTGTGCTCGCTTTGGCCGACGAGCTGTGGCAGCCTGCTCCTGGGACTCTCGTGAACGTGAAGTCTGTTTCCTCACGCGTGTACTTTTTCGTATTGTGCTGCGTGCTGTCGTCTGCGTTCTGCCTCTTCCTCTGCGAGGAAAAGTTTGTGCCGGGGCTGGGGCTGAGGCTGTGGCTGTGGCGGGAGAGTGAGAGGAATCGGGAGCTTGAGATGACTCTGGAGCGGGAGTGGGAGCTGGAGCTGTTGATGTTTGTGGTGGTGCGTGAACATCTGCAGGTTGAGGTCGGGGTTGAGGTACTGACCGAACCCGTGGCAACACTGAAAGATGAACTGGCGTTGAAGCTGGAGCGGGGGGGTAAATTGGTGACTGAAGTATAGCGGATAGAAAGCTTGGTGGCTGGAGATTAATTGGAGGTTCAACAGGAGCTGCAGTTTGAGGGCGTTGAGCAGCACTTAGGCTTGGAAATAATAATGGTCGCGGTGGTCCTGGAAGGGATAGTTTCGGTCTTACTGGTTGTTGTGTTGGTGGTTCCGTCCGAGTTGGAGTCGACGACTCTGAAGAATCATCATGTATCACCGGTCGTGTATTAGCCTGTTCTTGCGCTGCTTGTTGTTCAGATATTCGTCGTTGTTCTTGTATATTATCTCGTGCATTCGATGCCTCCTCAGTCGTCACGATCCAAGCTCCACCGCTTGCTCGCGCAGGCCCTGTGAACCCCTGAGGCCTTATTGCTGATCTTGTTCTTCCATTAGTGAACAGAGTCGACACTTGCAATCCTCTTGGCGTTGACCATCGTTCTTGTATCTCTGCTGGTGGCAGGAGCTGTCGCGAGCCCTCGCCTGAACCCTGACCTGACGCTGGTCCTGTTGCTCTTTCAGCTTGTTGTGGTGACTCTTCTATGACAGTTTGCAGTGCTAATGTTGCTTCTCGTGCTGGTGCAAATATTGGTGCTTCATCCAATTCTGAATAATTTGATCCTGTATCATCTGATTCTGTATCATCTCTTCGCACTCTTCTATGTGCTCGTCTGTCATCGTCTTCTGAACTTGTACTCCACGTTCTCCTTCTTGGATTATTATCTGACCATTGTGATTGATCTTGTGATGTAGATTGATCCCCTTGTTGCCTTGACTCCTGGGGCGCTTGTTGTGGCCTCAATGGCCATGCAGGTGGTGGCGGTAATTGAGTCTGGACCTGAGCTAGGTCTCTTCTTTCTTCTCGTCGTCCCTGTTGCTGCTCCTGTTGCTGTGACGGTCCTCGAGGCCCTATTATGTTTCGGGATATAGGCAGTGGTTGATTCTGCGATTGAGCTGGATTTGTTGCTTGTGGTCTTCGTCGCTGTTGCTGTCCCCGCGGCCGCTGCGGTCCTTGAGGTCCTGTTACAGGTTGGGACAGTTGTGGGTTTTGTCCTTCAACTGGGTATTGTCCTGGTTGTAGCTCCCGTAGTGGCCGACGTCGCCGTTGCTGTTCGCGTTCTTGGTTCCGTCTATCCAGTCTGTTCCATAGACTGTTTTCCTGTCGCCGATTTTCCCGTTCAAGCTGCGATATTTGCGACGGCCATTGGTCTCTTGGCTGTCGTGGTATTTGTTGCTGACCCTGCTGTTGCTGTTGCTGTTGCTGTTGCTGGCGCGGTTGATCATCTTCCGCTAGTTGTTCCCAGGCCTTTACGAGTTCACCTTCCTGTACTCTGAGCTCGTCCCACCTCCTCTCTTGTACGCGCTGATCAGCTTCCATTTCTGCTATTTGTTGCTGGAGCGCAAAAATCCGCCGTTCCATATGTTCCGCTTGCTGCCCCAATTGATACTGCTCCTCCTCTAGGGCCGTCTCCTCTCTTCGCCAGTCTGCTCGATATCCGTGTAATCTCATCTGTTGCCCTATTCTTTTTAGTCGTTCTCGTACTTGATCCTGCTCAATCTGTATTCGGCCAATTTCCTCAGATAGTCCATTTTGTCGGTATTGTAGATCCTCTATACGAGACTGTTGCTGAAGTACTCGCAGTCGCTGTTCTATTCTCATTTCTCGGTGTCGTTGTAGTTCAAGATTCTGCATTTGCACTTCCCATAGTTCTCGTAAGTTCGGTTCCGTTCCCCCTGTACTATCCAATCTCCTCTGAATTCCTCGCAGGTGGGCTCGTATATCCTCTTGATGCTGGAGAACATATTCTAAATCATGTTGAAGTCTTGCTTCCCTTTCGTATTCCAGTCTTGTCCTTGGTCGTACATCCTCTCCCTCTCCTTCCTCAAGTTCTTGCTGCTGCGTCTGTTGTTGTAGTTGCGGTTGCGGTGGCTGCTGCTCCCCTGATTGGCGTCTATCAAGACTCTCTCGCAACTCTTTGTTTTTGAAAAATAGATCACGTCTTTCATCCTGCTGTCGCTGGTGTTCAACATCTGTTTCTTCTGATGGCTCTTCTGTCTGTTCTGGTTGCGACTGGTAGAACTCCCGTTGGACTTGCATCGCCGCTGCTTCATCATTGTCACTTTGCTCAGGAGTCCCTTGTTTTTTTGATACCCTCCCACTATCAAATGCATCATCCGACAGCCTTCTTCTCTTTTGGCTCTTAGACTCTGAATCAGAGTCCGTCATTGCCCTTGTTCTATCTGTCGACGGTGTATCAGTTTCGTCTTCATCGGCACCGCGATCCCCACTATCTGAATACTCACGCGACGTTGCCTGCTCCGAATTTGCCAATCTTTTTTTGTCTTTGTCCCTGTTTCCATCATCGTCATCATTTTGGTCATCGCCTTGATTATGATCATCGCCTTGATCCCAATCTGGTACAGAATCTGGATGAATGCCGGACCTCCACTCCTCCATTCTCCTCTCGTAATTTTTCTCAAGTTCTTCCTCTAATTCATCTCCCACAATACGATCCAAATCTTGCGCCTGCCCTATTTCTACCATATGCTCATAAAACGTCTGCCCACCATGTCTCTCCGCCGCTCTGTCGCGTAATTCGTCGGGCGTAAACCTGAACTGGTATTCCATGACTTCATCTGCATCTTCACCATACCAGCTCCGTCTCTCGGCATCTATATCGTTCTGTCTTCGTTTCGCTTTTTTAAATGCCTTTCGCAGTGCAACTGGATCGTTTCCGTATTCAGGGCGTTCTATATCGTAGCTGGGAGATGTACCCGGAGGGAACTCCGTATAGACTATCTGCGTATTAGGGTCTGCATGTGGCCTATTGTCTTGATCTTCATCACTCCTGTGGTACCAGGAGCCACCTTCACTGGATGATTCTGACTCATTCATGGATTGCGGTCCCTCCTGAGATGGTTGTCGTAAATCTTGATTTGACATTTGTGTTGTTTGTTTTTGAATCGAAGTGCACTCTTTTAAGAAAAGAAATATTGAGCATAGGAAGTCGCCAATCAGATATCGACTAAATATGACAAGATTGTAAAAGAACTATCTAATGAACCAAAAATCCCCAGTGGAAAAATTCGCGGCTTAAGTAGCTTGGACACAAAATTTAGAAGCCATCAAGGGGTCTCAATAGACAATCAAGCTCACAAAGACATAGACTGGCAATGGCATTGTGCAATCATATAACAACTGTGTGATGTTGTTGCCCAGGTCAACAATCGGTGGCCCCATCCTGACGAAGCTACAGTAATGTGAACAATTCCATTGTGTGCACTTGCTCTACTATGAAGCTCTCCTATTGACAATGTACATTTTCATTATTTTCAACAGTTTCAGAACTTTGCTGTCAAATTGGTGGCGACAATAGATGTAAAGATTTGCGGCTTTGTAAGATTGTTAGAGGACCGTGTCAAGTTAGGGCTACGTGTGTAATCGAGTATCCGTTTGTCAAAGAACAATAACTTGAATAACCTCCAATGTTTTGAACTTTACAAAGCATAATATTGTCAATTCATTGATCTCCCCACTGTTGTTTAGTCTACAGCTCTAATGACTGCCTTGATACCGAGGCTTGCAAGTTTACCTAGCGTTGAGGTTCATTCTAATGAGGCAACATATCAAAGGGTTAAATACAAAGTGGCTCACTCGGATTTGGTAAAGGGTCAGAGTTAGGTCTAAAAGCTTTGAGAAAGCTGTATGTTACTAGATGGTGCGAGAATCAAACTGTTAGACCAGTCGCTTGCGACTCAAAAATTCTTTTAAATAATGAATCGCTCTGGCGGAAATTTCAATCCATTCCCAAACAAAGTGGTAGACCATGACCCTGTTGCAAATAAAATATCAATCGACAATGGGCAATATGGAAATTCTAGAGAGCGATTGCCACTCATCGGAACTTATCATTTCCAATAATCCTCGACTGAGTCGTCTCCAGCATCACTTTTCATCAAAAAAGGTCTATTGTTATAATTTACGAATAGTAGAACAGCCCGAATCCAAGCTTCGCGCCCTACGATAAAGACGAATGGAAATTTTGTTTCATTGAACATGTCTGTGGCGCGAGATTAGTATCTAGATATGCCTTGAGAGAATGTACTATGTATACAAGATATTGCTTTATATCTATTACTGCTCGTATTGAAGTTGATGCGTATAACGAATGATAACGCTGCAAGCTTCTTCAAGGCATTTCAAGAGACAGAATCTTGACAGACTACCTAACTAGAAACCCACATTCTAGCAATCCATGACTGGTTGTCTGTCAATCTTGACGGGAAACTGCCAATATACATTACAGAGTTTGTTTTTACTATGTACAATACACCTGAAAGATGACAGCCACTACTCAAAATGAAAGTGTCATCTGCTACTTCTGTGACAATGCTAGATATCACCCAGTACTTCCAAAGTCGAGCCCTAATGCGAGAGAAGATACTGCGTGCAATTGGACAGTAGAGCCTGATACAGGCGCAGCGTCCAAGTACAAGATAGTACCAAAGTGCCAACCCCGCATTTCCTGCAATAAGATGCAGTATTTGCCTCACATTCCATGAACACGACAGATCTACTTCCAGTCGGCCCTGTATACCGCTGTCAAATATATAGCCCTTATCGGGGCCGGGTTCTCGAACCGAGCCCCCAACACTTGGCCAACGAATCAACAACATTCGTGTGCAACTCGGTTGACCAATCGGACGAGACATAATCCAAGAGAATCGATCTTACCGCTCAAGACCTTATATAGTTGCGTTACTTGCAGAAAACGGAGTTTCTCATCGGCCCTGTATTTCCATTTCCACGCCATTCCACGGGTGTTGCCGCAAACAGAAGCCGGTACGTCATTTACCTGGCCACAACCCTAACTTTTGTTCTTCCTTTTTACAAAGATGTCCTACGATGTTGCATTTAAATTTTCGAGTTTGTGGTCGATGATGTTTGTCAGGTTTTATCTTGATTTGATCCATTGTGTAACGTAGGTAATAGTGATGACGATGGCTATGTTTTGACTGACTGTCGTAGGAAAGGGCGTCACATCCGAGGCTGAACTCTTTTGACTCGGCTTTTTTGTCCCCCACCACCCATCTTATGATCTGTGTTTCGGCGTGCTTTTAGAGGAAGGTACCGTCTTTAATGACTTGATCCTAAGTTTTGAAGCAACAATAGCGATCGAATATCATGCAATAGATCATCGAGGCTGGGTTTATATGTAGTTGCATCAAGACGGCGGGAGGAGAAGCACGGGTGGAAAAAATGGCACGATCAAAGGTACCCGAAGTACGCATCGTCGAAGTCGGCCCTAGGGACGGGCTGCAGAGTATCAAAGAAACCGTTCCGACAGAGATAAAAATCGAGCTGATTCAGCGACTTCGCCGGGCCGGGCTGCGCAGTATTGAGCTTACTTCCGTCGTGTCTACGCGCAAAGTGCCGCAGTTAGCGGATTGTCAGGAGATATTGACTAGTCCCTCAATCAAAGATCTTATGAATGATTCAGAGTCAAATGGCCTTCGTTGGCCGGTTCTCACTCCTAATTTGAAAGGGCTGGAAATTGCTTTATCGAGAGGCGTCAAGGAAGTAGCCGTTTTCATCAGCGCGACAGAAGGGTTCAGTCAGGCGAATATCGACTGCTCTGTTGAGCAGGGGATTGGAAAAGCGCAAGATGTTGCTCAGAAGGCGCTCGAAGCTGGTATTGCTGTGAGAGGGTAAATTTGACCACCATACGTGTAGCTACGGTTCCAGATTGCTGACTCTGAGTTACAGATATGTATCGTGTATCTTCGTGGATCCATACGATGGCCCAACCAACCCATCCAGCGTTCTGCGCTGTGTGCAAGGACTGCTGGAAATGGGCTGCTACGAAGTGAGCCTAGGCGATACAACAGGGGCTGGCACACCCGCCAAAGTAGCTACTCTGATTAGGTATCTCGAGAAGAACGGTATACCTCTCAACCGCCTAGCCGGTCACTTTCACGACACCTATGGTCAAGCTGTAGCAAACGTACTACAGGCTTATATCTGTGGTATCAGGACATTCGATGCTAGCGTCGGGGGTCTCGGAGGGTGTCCTTTTGCGCCCGGCGCGAAGGGAAATGTGGCGACGGAGGATGTGGTTCTTATGTTTCAAAATGCAGGAATCCAAACTGGAATAGATCTGACGGAGTTGATTGCGACGGGTAATTGGATAAACCAGCATGTCAGAGGATGCTTGGAGAGCCTCCGAAGTGGCTACTCCTCAGATACTCTCAACGTACTCCAGAAGGAATCGCAACCAAGAGAAAAGGAGCTACGACTGCCAAGTTTTCGACCAATTTCAATGAAGCACATGAAATCATCTCTTACGCGAGTCAAACACGCTGAAAAGATTCGCTTCCTCCAGAGCGAAGGTGGTGATTTGAAGATCATTCTGAATCGGCCGAATAGGGGTAACATGCTCACTACGCCTATGATTACACAATTGATCAATTGTTTTAAAACATACCACGGCAACTCTTCGGTGACCCGTATTGTGATAACGGGAACTGGATCATATTTCTGCGCCGGTGTTGATCTTAAACGCGAACATTCCAAAAACAGTGCCTACAAAAAGGCAGCAGCAGCAGAGAGAAATAATCCCTTTGATCTTTTGATACAACTGTTCGAGATAATCGACCAGTATCCCAAACCAGTGATTGCATGCTTGAACGGACATGCCTGCGGCGCCGGTGTAGCCCTCGCATTTGCTTGTGATGAGCGCATCATGGTTCAGACCGCAACCATCAACCTAATTCCGAAGAAAGAGAAAAATATGTTTCCCAATTTGCTGACTCGATACTTTTCTTCAGCAATAACAAAAAAAGCGGAAGGGTGGCCTGGGAAATTGTCAGCTCGGTCTATATCTGGCTCCGAGCTACAGATTCTAGGGTTGGTCACCGAGATCGCGGAGGGTAAGAAAGATATGCAGACAAAACTGGATAGTTATCTGTGCGTTAAAGACACACCTGGAAGGAGGTTTGGATCTGTGACGAAATTATGATTCATGTAGGTTTATATTGCGACTGTTCTTTAGCAAGGAAGTTTTGGCGTTCTTTGTGGTTCGGTCATGATTACTGTCCGAGTCTTCCTATTGTTTTGTCGAGATACCACTAGTGTGCAGGACGGATGATAATGCAGCTTCGGTTATAAATAGATATAGAAATGTCTTTCAAAGTGCAGGCACGAGTAGTTCTATGACCTGATACCTTGCTCATCAATACAGAATGTGTAGTGAAGCCAAAAAGCCCTTTGTAAGCCTCTTTATTCAGAGATTTTCCTGTTCAAGGCATACAGAGGCGATACTCGGATGATGAAAGACAAACATTGAAAGGTATTTCGAGAAGAGCAGACATAAATAGGAGACTGCTTCTCCCGCTTGGTTCAGTTGACAAGAACAAACACACTATATACGCTTCGATTCACCTACAATAGCACATCAATCGACTTTGGCAATCCTGCGATAGTCAATATCTTGAAAAACACTCGCAAAAATGATGAACCCAGCCGGCGTTTCGCTCCTCCGCCATAACCAACAAGGCTCTCTCTCTAAGCTCCCAAAGAGTGAGGTAAGTTTCCTCCTCGCTAAATAGATTAGATTTCAATTAATATTGTCTCCAGAAATTCATTCGCAGCAAGGCCCTTGCCGAGAATCAAGAACAGTCCGCTCCCGCAACCGCAAAGGAAACGACAGTAGACGCCACGGCAGAATTGTCCGAGGATCTGTCAGCCACTTGGGAGAAGGCGTTGAAGGCGTTCGAGGATCATGTCTTTATGAGTCAGGTTCCTCTTTGTGTTCCTAGTATTTGATTGTGTCAGCATGAGCTGTATTTCGACTTCTGTGATGTTGACCATTCAAAGATGGGGGTATAGTATGTGATCACTACATTCATAATGTTATATGGAGATCCTAGTCATGCCTAGTTCTAGGACCGCTATAACTTTATCAATATCTATAAAGTAATCGTTTGAACATCTACGACGTAATCGGAAAGGAAACGCTCGAATAGATGCTCAACATTCACCACCATCGTATTAAGGCCCCTTGAGCGTGGTGGTATTGATTATCCCTTCACAACCTCAAATCCAAACCTGCTAACCCTCGCAACCACCAACAAGCCACTCCCAAATAAAATCACACTACCCATAAACATCTGCATATACAAATACCCCCCGGTCCCTGTGTTATGGTCCGCCTGCACCAAAGCACCCGCAATCGGGCTACCCGTCAACGCCGCAAAACTGACGATCGTCAAAACCATGCCCATCCTTACACCAGTCTTCTTGAGATCGTCTGTCAACGAACTCAACGCCACAGGAAACAGGCCCTGAACGCCGGCAGACGTGACGCCATAAATCACGGCCCAGACATATAGGCCCGGAACACTACATACACCAGCCCAACCGTATGCAGTGATGGCAGTACAGAATCCAAATGGAATCAAGAGGTTCAGCGGACCCGTAAACGCATCGGACAATAAACCGGGAATGATACGAGACGGTAACCCTACCGCACTCATAACCATCAACAAATCAGTAGCCGTCGACACCGACGAACCCAGCGCATCACGCGCAAAACTGCTAACGTAGAAAAATCCAACGTATAGCCCCAGGATCACAAAGAACATCCCGGACGCAAAACATAGATATGGCACTTCTCGAAATGCTTTCCACTCGACAATGGGACCTGTAGCACGCGGTGGCAGTCTCTGTTTCAGGAAGAATAGGCCGGGTAATAACGTCGCCAGGGAGAAGAATCCCAGACAACGCAACGTCCACGCAAATCCGATCTTGGGGAGTAGCGAGTTCACCATTGCGGGGATTACGAGACCGCCCGTTGCCGAACCAGCTGCTGCACCAGACAGGGCCAGCGCACGTCGTTTCTCGAAATAGGTCGGCAGTAAGGCGATAGTCGGGCAGAACATCAAACTGCATCCAATACCGGACATGAGGCCCTGAGACAGGAATATTTGCCAGTACTCATGACACAGCGATGTCAGGAACACACCGAGCACGTTGATGATCATGCCGCAACTCCAAGTGAATTTGAAATAGCCGGCGTCAGTGGCACGGCCAGAGAACGTGCCGATAAAAAACACGAGAAAGGTCTGCATGCTCCCAATCCAGGAGATTGTTGATGGCGATTCGGCGAGTTGGGTCGTATAGTAACTCTGAAAAACGCCAAAGGCGTTCACGTAGCCCCATGTGTTGATGATGACGAGGTGCGCGAGAATGATTTGGGACCAGGCTTGGATACCGCCGTCTGGAGGGGGGCTGATGATATGGCTGGATTCGCGGGTGCGGACTAGGCTGAGTGTCCTGGCTATGACGGTGTTTTCTGCCCGGCTTGTTGATCTTGATACCGTGGGTTGGAGTTCGTTGTCGTTGTCGGAGGATGTATATGCCGATGGAGATGGGGAAGATGATCTTTGGATATTCTTTTCGTTATTGGCATGTTGATTAGAATCTGATTGGCGGTCTTGTTCTAGACTATGTTGGACCTCGGCCTTTTCGAGGTCCATCTCTTTATTAATGGACATGTTGTATGTTGTGTATAGGACTCGTCCAACCAGACTGCACCTTTGCGAGTCGACAGAGTCTGTTTACAGTCTTTTGTAAGCTGTTAGATCACGCTAAAAGTACTGACAAACATGAATTGCTGAAGATTATAAATGAGTTCATTGATCAAATCCTTCGAAATAGCAGCAGGAAATTCTCTCGGAACGATCTCCGCTTTGAAGTCAGAGATGTAAGGGGAAAAGACGTATGAGCATCAACACCAACGCAGCACCAGAATAATCAAAATAAGAATCAGAAATTCAAAGAAAGTCGGTTGATTTACAAGAAATATATCTTGTCAAAAGGTGCCTTCTGCGTACATATCGAAACAGCCAAGACGAATTTGTTAGCCGTGGTGGGGAAGCAGCTCGCAGAGAAATCCGAGATCTTCAATCTTTAACTCTGCTAAACTCGGCGCGCACACATCGCAACCCGAGCCGAGGCGGGAAATCTAAACTCACGCTGATAATGATACATACCTGTCGGTTGTTGGCTCATACAATTGCTTGGAATATGACAGCTCACCGCTACACATGTATGGTGTGGTAGTATCGAGGGTTCGGCGAGTTGGCCGATGATCTGTTTTTGACAATGTGATAGTCCAGTATATCACTACCAAGAATCGTTGGGTTATGGTATCGTCACCAGAGTATAATGGATCGATCAGTGTGAGGAATATGAGGTAATATGCATACTCATTCATATATCGTATACAGTTAGCTCGTCCATACCTATCCGAGAGCCCTTCGCCCAACCGATGGTTCAAGTACGTCCATCTCTGTGATAATATCATATCGCGGTTAACTGGAAGGTTTGCATTTATAGGAGTCGCCCCTATTAACAGTCCCGATAAGTGCAGCTTGTTGATCACAGTACTGTGCCATATCGATATCCTTTTCGGTCAGACCGCGCGGAAAATGCGTTGTCCAGTGTAAGTGGACAGAACCTGATTTCTGTTTCCCAAAACACAATCAATATAACTTGTCCTGTCTTTGTCTTTGATAAATGGGGGGAAAAGAGAACTCACAACAGTGATAGTCGGATGATGGTTTTTCGATTTGCTGCAAATTCCCACGACTTGCGTAAAATCCTGGCACAACCAGACCAAAAATGTCAGTGGGATAGCCCACGCTAGGCCAAACACAACTCAACTCAACGCAGCTCAGCCTAACTAAGAAGAAAATGGTGAAAAACTTACCAAACATTTGGTATAAGTCTTGAAATAATACGTCTTCGCAATACCCATGCCTTCTTCATCTAGAGTCCATTGTTCCTCCTCCAGCAATGATTGCAGTGGCGCAGATAACTGTCCTGGATTCACATCTTCGGCGAAAATTGGTCTCGTAGGTTCATTAATGGTAGTGATGACGCTGTAATGGCGGTTTCGCAACGAAGGGAGACTAGACGATGGTGATGCGATAGCTGTTGCGGCGGATCTCGACCACGTAGGACCACAAGTTGAAAACGAGAAGGAGGACTTGGATCGGACAGGACAGAGGATACGGCGAGAAGAGCGATGTGATTGTTGCAGTAGCCTTGCTGTGGTCGCTGTGCGTGCTGACATGGTCGTCGTGTTGTGGATGATGAAGTCGGAATGTTTTGGTGGTCTGAGCTTCAGCCTCAGCATCAACGGCAGCGCGCTAGCTCTCAACTTTCTCAACCCTAGTTGCCTAATTGGGGACAGTTTCTTCCTTCATTCCTCTTTCATCCGATCTCATTTTCTCATTTTGGGGGAAATATGCAACAATGACAATGCATGCCATTTCAGGTCTCAAATAAGAGCAAACAAAAAAAAAAATCTAGATCCAATTCATTCAAGTCATAGTGGCCTCGATAGTCGACATACGGCTCGTATACCGACTAAGTCTCTATGATTTCATAACTTGCGGCTCATAAAATAAAACGTAGTTTCTGATAAATACAGTCTGATCTCCGTTTTGGCTACAATATTTGGAACTCTGGATTATCTTCAACCAACTACGCACCGCGTTACCTGGTCCTTACCATCGCACAAGCATGAGCGCCTCATATCCACGCGATGATTGAGTCCGATTCCCACCATACATTGTATTTTCATGTTTCTAGATGGCCATCTAGATCTGTCCATGATAACGGCAAGATTACCGCATCCGGCAAGCTGGTGGCTTGAGGCTTGTTCTTTTAGCTGGCACTTTACCCTTTTTTGTCGTTGACTAGAGGCTGGGCTGGACTACTCCAGACGTCATTTTCCTCAAACATTCTGCATGTATACCCAAGCTCCTTTAAAGCCCAAAAGAGGTGGGATTATGGCATGTATGCAGATAAACGTGCACTACTCCGCTAGACACAAATACCTCGGAATGTTCCGTATTTCCAAAAGAGGATTGGTCCAGACTTTAATCCATCATCAGAGTAGCGGGAAAGAGCAGTTTGAGTCAAAAGAAAAGCAAGATTAAGCGATATTCCTAGCACTGGTCAGTTTGAATAGACATACTATTACAATAATCACTATAATACACCCACTATGTCGGATTGATAATGCCAGAACCGAATTCATTGTCTTGAATGTCTGAATCTGGGCAGTGGACGAAAGACCGTAGTCAGTATGCACAAATGTGGGAATGCAAGTCAACGAATCGGTAAGGGAAACAGTCTCGATTGTGATTCTTCTACTTCCATGCATGAGATTTGTGGTTGTGGCTTGAATATCAAGAATCCACGACGTCATTGACCTCGAGTCCACTCCCGATTCGACACCCGAGAAGGAATAAGCAGAGACCGAAAGTCATCTGGAGAAAAGATGGCATCGTTCACGAGGTTTTTTTTTTTGCGTGCATCATCGTCCTCGTATAATGCTTTGTTCCCTGGATCGATGTCGGATATACGATCATACAGTGACTTGATCACCAAATTGTGTGTGATACTGAGTTATGCCAACTTTTCAGTGTTCTTCCGTGTCCATCGCCATATATCCGAGCCCTAACACGGAGGAAGAGTAGCTATGTAAGCCGGACCCGGCGACGGAACAACTCCCACCATCTCCCGATTTACGGGCCAAAAATGCCATGTGGTGGGATAACGACTCCGAAGCTGACGATAAAGACTCGAAGAGTGGATGCAAAAAACGATGATGGGAAAAAGAAAGTGGATGCCTTAAAGACTCTTAGAGACAAAGTCTAAGAAAAGAAAAACAAGGCAGGAATGCCTGAAAGCCACGCTGACCCACCGCTAAAAGATTACTAAGGACATTAGCAGCTGCTAGAAACGCTTTGTAATAGCTACCACAAGACTCGAAAAGTCGTCGAAAACAGTCAACACGAGGCTGGACCAATCGATCTGATATGATGGTCGATAATCAGTCCAATCTGGCTCGCTGAAAGTCTATTTCATCATTCATGTACGTATGTATTAGTCGAGGATCGGATGCACAGCATCATCACACGCGTTACATGCAGCCACGCATTTCGTTACACTTGCAATAACTACTGCAATACGGAGTATCTCTGTGTTAACCATTGTACGTAGTTAGTTAGTCAGCATGCATTGTGCTTCATAACGCAAGTTATGCACGCTCGGACGAACATTCCCAGCATCCTTTAGTCCAGCTCCGTTGCCTCCGTATCGTAACGGAACACGGGTACGATACCTGCTGTACGGATCAGAAGGGTACCGAGTTCCCGTCCCAGCTAGACAGTTAGCTGAGCAGATCCCCCGCTTAAAGCGGCACGTTCTCCTTATTACAGAATAACATACAGGATAAACCGCATGTGTATATTTTACCTTACGCCGATTCCACGGACTCGTTTTCTTTTTCTTTTTCTTTCTTTTTTAAATTTCGACCGCATCTGCGATATCGTTTTTTTCGACAGCATGAAGACTGAAGAAGGAATTTTAACTCCGGGTTTAAATCCTTTTGTACCTTGTATTAGTGACAGACTGCAAATCAGTTCAACGGCCGAACATTGGCTGTCAACTCAATTCTCGGTCCATGTTCAGGTATTGAGTAATCAAAAGTTAGGGATGGAAATCCGTATCTACGGCCAATTTCAAGAATAGTAACGATAACTCAACTTCTGATCCTGCCTTACTACTACTATGTATGTATACCATATTTGTACTCTTGATATTTCCCTGCTCACGTGATGTAAGCCACTCTAAAAGATGACAGCTGCAGACGGCAAAGGCCAAACCCGGAGTTAACAGAATCTCTTCTCCGTCATCCTCGAGTGATTGCAGATTATTTACACGGTATCTATCCAACTGGATCGATGAGCAAGAATATACGACATTATGTCGTGCCACATCGATAATGATGGTTAATTGACTGATTCTCGATTGCGCATTGATTGATCAGCATGATACAACCACTGATCACTGACTCAACGTTGATTATTATGTATGATGAAATCGTCCATCTTCGCGACCGTGTCGAGTCGCTATGAATCATCTCCACCGACGAAGCCTTCCCCCTAGTCATACGCACGCAAGTCCGCGCCCTGCATTTTCCATGAAGAAAGTAAGTATGCACGAATCGTCGAACACTCACTCGGATGTATGAGATTCTAGCCATCCGATTCCCGTTCCCACACAGCTCTATAGAAACTCATTCTACCACAAATGTACTAGTCTGTGGCTCAAAACGTGTTAGTCTCTACTGTAGCAGCAGTAAAAAGGCCGGGACACTCGCGGCCGAACTGGCCGAATGTCCGATTATCCGATCTGTGCGTGCGATGGGCTAGCTAAACTACCGTACAGTTTAGGGCGATATATCCCAACTAGGAATGGTAGAACGGATTTGCAGACGGTCCACACGCTCTGATTTGTTCTGATGCTATAGACGTCAAGAAAAATCACTCACAATTTAGATTTACTTATTGACATCCGACTTCCGTCCCTTCGAAAGATGCGCTTTCGAGGTCAGCTGCCCTGATTCAGTGATCGTGCCCCTGATCGATGTGAAAAAAAAAGCGATGTCATCTATCCGGATAGAGTGCCGAGAAAGATGGATCTGAGGTTTTTTTTTTTCTGCATCACAAGCTTCTCGTCGTTATCAGCCGAATGTGTGGAGTTGTCTGCAATTTGTAAAGCAACGACATAGCAGTTCATCGCAGTCTAGAAGGTGTACGTAAAAACGAAAAAAAGAGTATGCAGCGCGCATCTGTATCAGATCAATACGTAGTGCCGTGTTCGTACGGAATCGTGTAAACATTGATACGAATACGTCTAAATCCGTTCGGCGTGACGTATTGTGACTAACACGACCCCCACAGTTTCTCAAGTTACCCAAAACAGCAAGACTGCACATCAGCGCTCGTTCATAATTACCAGTCATTACGTACGTTATTTAAAGATACATCGACTCGAAATTCCAGTAGTGCTTCTGTACACTCATTATATTGCTGCAGCAGGAGGGCTATGTTGTAATGTATGTCCAACCGACACATCCAGCACCTTTCTTTTTTCCGCTGCTTTACGCGTACAGCTTGGCTATTGGACTTGGCTGGTCGACTTATTGGGAAACTCAAGGACTGCCAATGCGATGCCAATGGTCTAAGGCCCGTTTTTCAGAAACCCTGAAATTCCGGGTCCGTAAGCTACATCCGTGATCCATAGTGAAGCAGAAACATACGCGCGTAGCATAAAACTAGGTTGGGACTAGCGGACAAACTCCGGTGACTCGCTGATTCATAATCCCTTTTAGTGTCCGTACTTTTCATATGTAATCAATGTAATCATTGTATGATTGTAACGTATTTCCATTATCTCCGTCAGTTTAACTTTTACAAATGAATTATGGATACAAATCAAATCTAGAAGGACTAGAAGCTACTCTTAATGTTCTCTTTTTTTTAAAAAAAAAAAAAACTCTGCTGTCTAACTGGGCTGAGCTTTTTTAGTCTCTTTCGTCACTGTTACTTGTTACTTAGTCAGGTTCGGCTCGTATATCCAATACCATGCATACATAAGAAGAATAAGCGCAAGGATATTAAAACAGACCACCCCCCCCCCCTCCTTTCACTTTCTTTTCTTGCCCTTGAATCTTTGATATCATTACTTTCCCCTCTTTGTATATCGTCGACATAATCCATTCGAATAGAACTTGAGTTGATACATCATATCATTTTGAAACGTCAATACACCAATAGGCAGATATCACGACAACGTTGGATCGACTCGTCATTGCAACCCTAACGACAGCAAGACCACTGGAAACAGCCAAACTCAACCTACCAGTTACTCAATCCCGGATTCTGATGCCATCGTTACCAGCTTGAATTGCTAAACAGGAAACATATAAGGATTTGGTCCGGCCTGAATATACGAGTTCAGCTCGCTTGACGTCTTTCATTTCCCTATTCGGATCATATATCGCAATGGCTGCGAGACAGTCGACGCCGTCGTCAGAGCATTCGGCTCACTCAGATAGTAATGTGCGCAAAAGAGTGTGCAAGGCTTGTGATCGATGTCGCTTGAAAAAGTCAAAGGTATGAGAACTAAGGCATCGGAGGTCGTAGATCACAATACTGATGGCAACAGTGCGATGGCGCCAGTCCTTGCGGCAGATGTCGCGCCGACAATGCTATTTGCGTCTTTGGTGAGCGCAAGAAAGCTCATGACAAGGTCTATCCCAAGGGGTGCGTCTCTTTTTTTACTTAGCTAAATACTTTACTGGTACTGACAATAACGAAAGGTACGTCGAGATGCTGGAACAACAACAAATCTGGCTCGTAAATGGTCTACAAGAACTCTATCGCCGCGCCCAAGAAGGCGAAGGCTGGTCCGGAGAACCACTCAAAGCCGAATCGAACGGCCACCCACTCACACACGACCTGCTCACACGATTAGGCGCACTAGATCACGGCAAGGGCGAAACCTTTGAAGACAACGTGGAACAGATGCAACAAAGATTATGGCAACAAAATGCAGGCTTGATGCAACGACAGGAATCGTCCGATGGAAGTTCAGATATTGCGCATTCTCCTCCAACCACCACCACGAAGTTGAATGTCAACACACATAGCCATCCCCAACATCGCCATCACCAATTAGGCAATAACCATAGTCGACGGCATCATCCATATCCAGTCTCACCATACGCAGATTCCATGACCAGACATCAATTACCACCCACACCACCAGGAAGCTACAGCCCTTCCTCCTCCGCCGCGTCATCACAGCAACAACAGCAACAAATGCCATCTCTATCAGTCATAAAATCCGAACCCCTCCTCATCACAACCTCCGCCCAACTTTCCTCCACAATCCCAACACCGACATCCACAATCTCCTCCGCGAGCGCTCCAACTTTCTTCTCTCAACAAGGCATAAATCCGATATCTCTCCAACAAAACCAGCAACAACAACAACCACCACCACCACCACCACCACAAACTCCCTGGACAACAAACTCCAACGACCTCAACTTTGACGATTTGGATCTTATTGGCGGAAGTGGAAGCGGCAATCAGTTCTCCTCGTTATTTGAAGATATGTCATCCTCTTCGTCGCCGATGTTCGGTGCTAGTGGTCGACAGCAACAGATGCCGATAAATTGTTTACCGCCAAGTATGCTCTTTGAGCCTGGGAATGATGATTTCAGTCAATACTTTAATACCAACACGGAGATTTCTACTATTTGAGTTTTTGTGGCGAGTTTGGGAGGTCATTTGGGGGTTAATGGGTTTGGTTCTTGGTTCTGGGGGTTTGGGGCCTAACGATTTAATGTCTGTATAAAAAATCTTATTTTCTTTGTTCATTTTCAATGTTTATTTTATTTTATTTTGTTTTTTATCTTTTTATCTTTTTTTTTTTTTGGTGTCTTTACTTGGGTATCCATGGATGGGTTCCAAATGTCTACTATTGGGTTTCTGCAAGACTAGATAGCGACTATGTATGGCGTCTATGGCGTCTTCTTCTTTGCCTCCTAATAAGTGAACTCGAATGGTCATTTTTGAAGTTTTTCTTCTGCTTCCATCGTATAAACTACCTTGACAGTTTCTTAGATAACTTCCGAAGGGAGTTAACTCTAAGTGGTCTACAACTGGTCTTGCCCCAGAATTGTCGGTGCTCGTCAATTCGAGTATCATAGAACTTTCTCAGGATCTGTGGTCAATGAGGCTTGTTCCACCTACGTATCTGGCTCAAAACACTTGAAAGACTAATCGGACATCTGCTGCTAGGAAGTGCTAGATAGCACTGTAGTTGGCAAGTTGCCGCAGATGTTGGTACTGAGTTTGTTTCGCCTAGGCATGCAAATCATAAAACTGAAGGTACTAGACACGGTAATCAAATATATCGCATCGTGCTATCTTAGCCGCACAGTATACATTTGTCAGAACTGAGTACCGGTACATCATGTTCAACCTCGGTATACATGCATACATATCAAATCTCCACGTACAAATCGTACCGCCCATCACGATCAAGACCCCGATTAGTTACAGTAACTTTCCAACTAAGTTAGTTAACTAACGTTAGATGCCTTTTGAAAGATTAGTAAGCTACATCGACAGTTGATAAGTAATCCACTCGGCTCTTCCAGCCTCTACAACTTTCTTCAATTGTCACCCAATCAGTGTCAATCCTTCCGGCTACTTTAATAATCATGTATCATTGTATCGATCGCATCGACGTACGAGCAGTCGCGGCGAAAGCCACTCCATATCGACGAAATGCTCGAAAGCTTCAGTCTAAATTCAAGAATTGGTAGCTGAATGACTCACCCAAAGCGAGTTTAAAAACCGAAAGAGAGAGTTATCTTTGTAAGCGGGGGATTGATCCTTAGAAATCATCCCAGTATGTATCCGAGCACCGAGTGCCGATTTATCCAGCCTCTAAATGGATGGGAGCCGTTTGTCAATCATTTTCTTCGGCCGCCTACATACAGCACACAGCAAACAATAAAGTCGCCGAGCGCAAGTAACCACCTGGACAGCGGCGACAGTGCTGACAACATTGCGCGGAGATTAAGACTGCTAGTTCCCGTACGTACAAATTGTTATGTAAAAACCTTCACAGTACACTGTAAAGCGAAAAAGGTCAAGCCGCGACGTATTTCCCAACCGGGCATATTGTGGCTCAAAATGGCTGCAACTAACGGGATCACCGAAACCCGAGCGAATACTCCACGGATAAGAGAACGGCTCTCGTTTTTATTGTGCTTGAAGTTACTCGGGGTTGCTCCTCCATTGGTTTTTCGTATGAGGCTGGTTTGACGTGCATGCATCAAGCGTTTTTGTATTTATTGTGGAGATGTTGATGTCATATCAGATGTTGTTTGGAGCTTTGCATGTAATGATGATTGTGTGTATCGAGGACGTTGGCGGTATTCTAGTTTACTAGTATGCGTATTGATGCAACTGTATGCTGTCGGCACATGATCATCACGTACTAAATTAGGGCACACGTAGCTACATAGCAATCATGGTGCGAAGGCCAAGTTGATATTCAAGCGTAGGGATAACCTTAGACAGCAAAAACATGAACAATATAAAACCGTACCATCATCATCCACTCTACATGTACCTTCCCCTCAGTCAGAGCACGCTTCGGAACAGGAGGTCAACCACAGGGCAGAACCTTTTCCGATCATGTAGTACTTGATCCAACAAATATGTAGATATGGTTCAGCCCTCACCATAGGATTACTAATTCAAAATGACTATAAGATACCAGAGACGTATACTTTAAAGTCAAAGTTATCTGAAGACTCCCTGTGGCCTTTGAATCAAGGAGAATAGCACTGGACCTGTCAACGGTTGAAGATGGAAATCCAACAAGTATCAAAAGACGACTATTCCAATCTCGGCCTCTGCACTGAACCAACAGCTCATTCATTTGTCTATCAGATCTCTAAGCGACCTCGCAAAAAAATCAGACTAATAAAGTTCCTATATGGGAGGGATGGTGTGTCTGGAGATAATGAGGTTGAACGTGGCCGGCAGAGACTTTGTAAAGGAAAGGTTGGTGCTCCAGAAGGGTTGGTATATCGGCTATCTGACGTGAAACGATGATCGTTGGGGGGTTTTTTATTTATTTATTCATTATTAATTAAGCTTAGCGTCCATACCGAGCTCTGTAGGCTATGACGGACCATGCGTTGCGTTGGTGAGGCTATCCACTTAATACATCAGCTCGGAGCCGAAAGCACTGCTCGGCGGAATGTGTTTCTGTCCTTCGTTTCAGCTCGTTGATGAATTACTCGTTGACAACCAACACCAACAATAATAGAACCAATCGGCTGTTCAATCCTACTGCTGGACTTGTCAGACAATTTGTCCTTGGCAGCCTTTCTATCCTAATCAGGCAGCGATTGCCGACTCTTTTAGCTTAGAGATGCTGGTCCGGTCTCAGTACAGATTCAATTCTTCATGATGTTTCATTATTCCCATACATCCGCATGTACATGCCGAAGAAACGGACTTACTGGCGTATTGGTGTTCCAAAACGTGGTACATAAAGATCGTACAAGTAACACAATCCCTCTAAAAGCAGTTCTTGATAGGCACCATACGACTATTCCAGCGAAGCTATAATAGCCTTTCCAGATTGACAGGCGATTAAGATTTATCGTCCGAGGTGAGCATTATCGAGGTGAAACAACAGCGCATACTGCACAAAAAAAAAAAACTATGCGATGGCCACAATGCATTATGCATTTACCAAAACTTGTCACACTAGGGCCATGGGGAATGTCCTAAATCCGTGCGTTGTCAGGTATCTGCCAAGCATTCTGTGTAATCCTAGCTACGAACGCATACTTGTACTCGACGTGTAGACAAGACAATAGAGCCGTGTAGGTTTGTCGTAATGCTGACTCGACTGGACTATGCTCCGAGCAATCAAAGTATCTCGAGCTTGAGATTCGCATGCTTCATCTTTGTGCATTTATCTCGCAATAATTTGCAAATCCTCGACACAGATGTCATTCGCTCAATTGCGAATTTTTCATTTTCCAACTTGTACTACCTTGTCTCCCTGAAATGGATGGCACAACGCATGTCCCAAGACAGGACACACAAGCGAGCTCATCCTCCAAGCTCAATTTCTCTTGAGTCAATCGCACAATAAAAAGAGCGTTGGCCTCTTTAACAACTTATATCAAAATTGCGGGGTGCCACGTGACGGGGCCTGGTAATTCGGTTGTTTTTAGCCTAATATCGTGATGGTCAAGGTTTTGCTTTTAGCCGGTGGCCAGCTCGAGTACCAAATTCTTATAATAATTGCACCAATTGGTCAAGTTTATTTATGCTAATTGAACACAGTATCTTTCGATTTAGCGATTCAATGTTGAAATCAATATAATATATACAGTAGGCTGTGCACATCCTCCGCGGGGTACAACGTCACATAATTAGAACTTTAGCCGCCCCTCATCGAATTCATACTTAACTCGTTCGAATTATAAAACGTGGCCCAATCTGCTTCCCAAAACACACGCACAGAAGTGTCTACAAGTAAAGAAAAAAAGAAGAAGGAAAAAAAAAAATAGATCAAAATGTCCAACACCGAAGAGTCAGCATTCGCCTTCCTCCCCCTCGGAGCCATCATCCAGGAATTCAACGTGGGTGGCACCAACATTGTGCAGGGCTTTAAGACCCAGGAGGACTACGTCAGACATAACAGCCCTTACTTCGGCGCCACAATCGGCCGAGTTGCCAACCGCCTCAAAGATGGCCTACTGGAAAACGTGAATGGCCAGACCTATACATTGGAAAAGACCAATGCGCCCAATGCGTTGCATGGCGGCTCAAAGGGGTGGGATAAGAGGATCTTTGAAGGTCCCAAGGCCGTGAATCGCAATGGGAAGGAAAGTGTCTTTTTCAAGTATTTGAGTAAGCACGAAGAGGAGGGTTATCCCGGTACGCTGGAGGTTAGGGTTTGGTATACTGCTACCACAGAAGATGGCAAGACCGTGTTGGTAACGGAGTATGAGGCTGAGTTGGTGGGCGATGAGGTTGAGGAGACTGCAGTTAATATTACCAACCACTCGTTCGTCTCACTGACCTCCCACTCTTGGCGAAGTTTGATGCTGATATGTCAGATAGGTATTTCAATATCTCTGGAGGCCCAGACATCATCGGCACAAAAGCCAAGCTAGCAACAGACGTGCACCTCCCCTTCGACTCAACCTCCATCCCTCTCGGCGGCATCGGCCATTTCACCAAAGTCCCCGTCGCCGAGACCTTCACTCTGCAAGGCGCTGAGACCGAAATCGACGACTGCTTCCTAATTGAAACGGACCCCTCCAAAGTACCCCTCGACACCAGACCCCTACCCTTGAACCTGTTAGCCGAATTCAGCCACGAAACCACTAAACTCCATCTCGAGGTATACAGCACAGAGCCTGCATTCCAGTTCTATACTGGAAACTTCATTGATGTTCCCGCTGTTAACGGGCTACCTGCCCGTGGAAAGTATGCGGGATTCTGTGTTGAGCCTAGTCGGTACGTGAATGCGCCTAATGTACCGGAATGGAGACATATGGCTGTGCTCAAGAAGGGAGAAACTTATGGTTCGATAACGGTGTATAAGGCGTGGAAGGAGTGAGCTGCTTATGCGTGCATAAGCGATCGGTGTTGTACGCATTTTATCAATGTACGACGGCTTTCGCTTTAGTTTGTGTAGTACGACATACTATACGCGATTCATTTCGAGTCTCGAGTATTTGTTTGTACATTATATAACCATACGTATAGCTATCTAAGTTAGGTACTTCAGACTGGCATCATACTTCGGATCAAAGTCCTACCTCCGACCCTCCGCCCTGGCGTGCACGGGTACATGCGTCTTAGTAGGTATACATACGGAGCCAACAGTAACTGAAAATCCTTTCGCATCAACTACTCAGATCTAAGCCTCCGCAGCCAGATCATTCTCTACGTATCGATGTTTCTTTAAAATAGGCATAAAAAGGGCCAAATAAGGTACATCGGGTCGCATTTTGTCATAAAGCCGAACCCCTACTCAACAGGCATGTTCTTCGATGTGATACAATCCCCCCCCCAATACAAATAACGTGAAAACGTGAATGGTAATTGTATTATTTTTGTAAGTAAAATCGGTATGAAAAACAAGTACAAGGTCGTACGTTCAATAACGGTATTTGATAGTGCGTATTAATCTGTCCAATATTATTGTGCCCTCGTATTCGTACCTAGGTAACCACAATAATTTGAGCAAATCCTAACTTGCGGAGAAGGTACATACAGCACAGCCACCATGATCTGCTGGTGACCGTGAGACAACACATTTTGGCAGCTTTTAGCTTAATTGAAATGACTAGTATTCAGGGGTATATCCTGGTTCGTGTCATATTTGTGATTGTAATAACGTATTGATCGTTTGCAGACTTCTAGACCGTCGTTTTTAATGAATGCTATCTTGACATAGCCTCAATATCGACAAAAAGGGTTATTGCAGCTTACGGCTATTGCGTATGCAACTCAAAAAGAGAATCTGGTTGCCTAACAGATGGGTTTTGAGGACAGAGCTGTTGGTAAGGCTGGGGAGCAGGAAATTGTACTCGTAAAACGGGTGATTGCGTTGGAGACAAAAGTTGTTGCTCACCAAGGCAAAGTAGGACTTCTTCTTGTAATTGACATACGGCCAGTATGTAGAACATAGTTAAGAATTATACACCACGAGGGACATATTAGACCAAGCGTTCTTTAAACTCTCTCTGTGCTCAAGACTTTCTCGCTCCCCCTCCTTCTCACATGCCTCGAACTCATCCCTCCATAACCAAATTAACCTCCCTATGTGCGCTCCATGATATCAAGGATAGTCTGGTGTTATTAGATGTATCCATTCACCGCAGGCCGGTATGTCTGTGGATATCCTTACTGTAGCGGCAGCAGTCTATATAGGAAACGTCGGGCAAAGCTATATCAAGTTCGTGCCATTAAACCACACTCGAGTATCTGATCAGAAACATCTATTTATACTTGACATCAACCAAACGGTTCATACGTGACATCGTGAGGGATGGAAACAATATACCATATAGTTAAGCTGTTCTCCTCCAGCCCAAACTTGCACCATTCAAACACCATCAACATGGCATGATAGGTGTTTGATTATTGTGTCTTGTAGACAGCAAGAACCTTGTTTCACATCGGTGAAGGGTCTTTATACAACCTAGAGACTTTGTAATGTTTGTATGCACAAGTGGCAGGATCTCAAGTATGAACAAAAAGTAGGTTCTACTAGAGTTACTTATCTTTTAAAGTAAGGTTATGAGATATCCCCCGTGTTCTCTAAAGATGTGGGGGATTTTTCTTGCTCCTCCGCCTTACAGGATATATCAAAGTCCACTTTATATACTCCGATTCCAGCATTGAGTTCTTGGTGACACCTCATTTCGATTTCATTTTATTTAGGTTCATCCACGTGATTGGATGCTTTAAAAACAAGCTAGCCAAATGGAACTCATAAGCAGTGATTACAAACTAAAATGAGTGCAAATAAGGACTGAGAATCTGATTTCAGCGTCACTATTTTCAAAAGACTAGGAGGCGTCATAAGCAAGGTGTCACACCTTGCAACAATGGCTTTTGACAAGTGTATCTTTGGTCAAGACGAGGGAGGCTGGGGAAACGAATCCAGGACTTTGTCCGGTCCATTGATCTGGAATTGGGCAGCCGGATAATGCTGGCCGACATCCACCTCCAAAGTGTACGTGCCGGGGTACACGACCAGATCGCCATTCTCAGCAGTTCGCGCAATGGCACCCAGAGTGACGTCAAGGCTCACAGAACGAGTTTCACCAGGTTTGATGGAGGGTGCTCGCGTATAGCCGACCAGGGTTTTGATAGGATACGGAGCAGGACCAGCATTTTTGGTGGAGGCAAAGAGCAATGCAACATAGTCAGAGGTTACTTTTCCGGTGTTCTTCACGTCGATATGAAAGGTATCAAAAGCAGCTGTGTCAGGATATTGTGATTTTGATACGTGCCCTAAAGACGCTGTGTTATACGGACCCAATTTCTTGCTCGCCCATGAGACATCGAAATTGGTATAGTGCAAGCCATACCCGAAAGGAATCACAGCGTCATCATACCAGCGATAGGTTCGCCCAGGAGTAGCTCCGTTAGGACGCAAGGCCATGTCCGTCATTGGAATTTCATTGGTATAATTGGCAGGGTACTGCGTTACTGGCAGTCGGCCCGCGGGAGCAGATTTTCCCGTAAGAATATCGAAAACAGCTTGGCCACCAGCCTGACTAGGGTAACCGGCCCATAAAAGAGCATTCACCTTGTCATTTGCAAGAAGTGCCGAGTCGTCCAATTGACCACCGCCTAACTGGAGAACAATAAGTGGCTTTCCGACTTGGGACAGCTCGTCAACCAATTGGAGCTGATTACCAGGCCAGGAAATTGTGTCTCGGTCCATGGCCTCAGCCTCAATGGAATTGTCAATACCACCTGCATAGATGACGATATCTGATGCGTTGGCTGCAGCGACAGCAGCGGCGAAACCAGAGGTGTCGGTGGAGTTTATATCAGTTCCCAGCGCATATTCAACTTTGTATCCGGCCTGTTCAGCACCCCATACCATCGTCCTAATATATTCTGCGACGCCTGCGTAGTTGCCTTGCAGCTGGGTTGTAGCGTTGGCATAAGGACCTATCAATGCCATAGTCTGACCATGGGTAGATAATGGCAATACTTTAGTCTGGTCATTTTTCAGGAGGACAATACCCTCGACAGCTGCTCGGATGGCCAACTGCTGTGACGCAGGAGTGCCCACATCGGACCAGTCAAGGGAACGATATGGCGAATTTCCCTCATCGAACCAGCCAAGTCGGACTAGAGAGGAATACAAGTAAGTCAGAGCAGTATCCAAGGTGGCATTTTGGAAAAGTTTTTGAGCAGAGGCTGCCTCAAGATTATCGGACATCGTGGTTCCACAGTCCAAATTTGTGCCGGCATTGAGAGCATCTGCTGCAGCTCCAGCTGCAGTACTGGTGTAGTGATGGTCGGTGAAGATATTGCTAATTGCATCACAATCAGAGGTCACCCAGTGCCCAGTCTGGTTCCAGTTCCAATGGTCACGTAGGATAGTATCCAAGAGGTAGCTGTCGGCGCAGGTTGGGATTCCATTGACGGCGTTATAGCTGCACATGATTGCATCTACTTTTGCATCGCGAGCGCAGCTTTTGAAAGGTGGCAGATAGTATTCGGACAGATCTTGGGTGGAAATAATTGCGTTGAAGCCATAGCGGGCATTTCCTTCCCAGTCCTCAATATCATAACCAGCGAAGTGCTTGCAGGTTGCCACTACTCGAGGATCGGTTGGCCCGATTCCATTTTGCAGGCCGTCTACCAGATTGTAGACATAACGAGCAATGTGGAACGGATCTTCTCCCGGGGTCTCTTGGCCTCTGCCCCAGCGAGGATCTCTAAACGGATTGATGTTGGGCGTCCAGAAGTCTAGGCCTGCATTGCCATAGTTACTGAAGGCGCGGCCCTCAATGCTGACGACAGTGCCCACTTGTTGGATGAGAGCGTCGTCAAAGGCGGCAGACATGAGTATGGGTTGGGGGAATGATGTGGCATAGCTGAAATTCCCCGATTGGAACGTCACGCCAGGAGAACTTGCGACACCGTGCAGGGCCTCGCTCCACCATTGATATGCTGGTAGCCCGAGACGGGCAGAGCCTGGGGAGCCGTTTTGGGTGTTTTGAACTTTTTCATCAAAGGTCATGGCATCAACGAGACCTTTCGCACGGGTAAGAGGATCAAGAGCTGCATTGCACACTGGATTGCTGCACAGAGGGTCTACCGTGCAATTTGGCTTCACAGCTCCCGACAGAGGAACTGGAGTGGAGCTCGGGTTCGAGATCTGATAGATATCAACCCTACATGGATTTGTTTCATGGTCAGACATTGTATCCGTTCATAGAGGCCGGGGATGTTTCACGTACAACCAAGTACCGCCACAGATCTCGGAAGAATTTCCAGAGCATGTCATGGTGCACGCGCTATCAGCTTGCTGTTGCGCACCGCTTACGATCGTACTTCCACAGTAGCATTGACTGAATTTTGAGGAGTCTCTGTCAGTACGAGTGTGCTAATTGACAAGTGGCGGAATAAGGTCAGGCGTCCAGCTTACCTTCCGTATTCCACACCAGCATAAGTGAATCCTGATGCGCCGCAACTATCGGCGCATGACTGAGGGTCATTTCCATTTGGTGGGACTGTCGACCCGCCCTGAAGGATACGAGTGCTGTCGTCCGTATAGCAGCCCGTAAAAGTTATATTAGCTGTGTATCCCACATTGACAGCAGGCAGACATTTTCCCTGCTGCGCCGCTGCGAGGGTATAAGATACTCCCTGCAACAACACACTCCATGATAGGAATTTAGATATTACAGCCATGACGAAGCTTAAAGGATTCCTCTCAATCAAGACTTCTTTATGTTTCTCTTTCAATGTGCTTGAGGATAAGAGGAGTGATAGTGGGTCATCATTTGGGGAGAAAAGAGAATTGCCTTATATATGCAGCAACTTTGAAGCCTGCTGCACTAACAAAGACAGCATTTACCCGGGTTTCATGATTACTGACGATGACTGCCTACTTGGGGACAGAATCTTTTGTCCCATGTCAATAGCTTATGCGGGATAAAGAGAGCATGGGGCTGACTCTTCAAGAAAACTATTATAACACTAACTCAATTTCGTCTGTGCTTTTGTGCCATTCATAAATTGAACCATTAGCTTGAGCCAATATGCTGTTGTAAGAAGTCAATGACATTCGGTCAGCGTTAAAGAGATCAATTTTGCCGGTGCCTTCCCCTCATTTCGGGATTTTTATGTACTCACCCCGCAAAATTTAATATCCTTGTTGAATGCCTTTTCGCAGATCAAATATATGGCTGAATGGATCTGCACACCGGGTATTGGCATTCGCAATTTACCCATACTAGCAACGTGCGGGATTGGGTTAATAGATCCACAGTCAACTGACTTTAATGTTTACTTGTCAATGGTAGACCATCAACTTTAGGGGGCTAGGCCAGAAAGTTCTTCACCGGCCAATAGTGTGATTCCCAATGCTCCCGGAGGTCTTAGAAACATAGGAAGACTAAAGTTGAACAAATCAGTTAGCTAACACAACCCCATATTCTTGCATAAAACACTGAGGGGTAGTATTTCTTGAGGAATCATAGTATATCAAGGCCCATTACAATTTGCCGAATGACTCCACGTTGTTGTCTGTTGAGAATTCAGTCGTACGTAGTAGAATCTGTGCATAGGGCGACGTTGATTCGACATCAATATAAAGTCGTTTAGATTGAATTTGCAGGCAACACGTCAAATGATCCTATTATTTCTGGCGGAAATAAACGGTATGGTATGACTCGCCCTCCCATAGACTCTGCAAGGCAACTCCAATGCGCGCTTGAGATAAGTTTTGGTGGACTGCCCCCCAAGAAGACCCTTGGAGGCTTATGAGATGGGCCCAAGCAAACTCAAATTGAAATTGTATGTATTTGAAAGATATTCGTCAATAGATGTAGGTACTATTTCCTTGGAAATGGTGGTTTCTAAGACCGGCATCAAGGGGGGGGAAAGGTACTCTAAATCTAGCTCACTACTAGGTGCCAAATTACAAGGATTGTTGATTCGTTAAAATAAATTGATTACTGTATTGGTATCGGTACATTTGGTTTGTAAACACTTGTGATCACACATGTACGGAGTAATCCTGATCAATCTATGCCTGTTGCTGCTGTCGAAGGAGGCTATTTAACTGGTAGCGTAGTACTTAAAGACTCGACCAAGCTAGCATGGTGAAGCTGGGAGATATCCAGACAAGCTTCGTAGCACAACCGCATTTCTGTCTGCCTATCATGCTTACTAGTATGACTGCTCAGTTATGGGCCTTATTCGCCTGTCTTCAACTTTCTCCTGCGATGATATTCCAGAATCCTGTCATATTTAATGACTTAGCGGATATTGATGTTTTTCGTGTTAATATTACATTCTACTATTCGGCATCCAGCATGCACTTCTCACCTGGTGCCTCTATTCTCACGTCCAAAGACCTCGTGAACTGGCAGTATATAGGACACTCAGTGCCTTCTCTCGAATTCAACAGCCAGGCTTAAAAACTCGAGGATGGCTTGCGGGTCTATGCTCGCGGTGTATAGGCGTCAACGCTTCGGTATCGTGCGAGTCGAGACCAGTTGTACTGGATTGGTTGCGTGGACTTTAACACTATGTACATTTACACCAGATCTGCTGCCACTGGCCCCTGGGATCAAGCATCTGTACTTGACAACAATTGTCTATACGACTGTGGCTTACTCATTGACGACGATGATTCTTTGTATATCACACATGGTTCAACACAGCTGTCTGTTACCCAGCTCTCGTCTGATGGCCTCAGCGCCACACAGACGCAAATAGCCTGTAATGCATCGGAGTACGTGGAAGGGTCGCGCATGTATAAGCGCAATGGCATATACTGCATCATATGCACTCGGCTAGACATTGGGGAATACGTATTGAAATCAGATAATGGACCGTGGGGCCCTGCGAGTTCGGTATGATCCTCAATGGTACCTCTGCGCCGTCAGCTCTGGCTGGAGGAGAGACGCCTCACCAGGGGGGAATCGTTGATACTGTTGATGGTGACTGGTATTATCTTGCTTTCGTTGATATGAAGGGCGATAGCACGGGCCGTGTTCCTGTCCTTTCGGGTTTGAGTTGAACTGATGATAATTGGCCAGTCTTGACGCTCGACAGTGGTAATGTTTGGCCACAGAATTTGTCGTACCCGGTTGAAAGTGGTGTACAGACGCCGAATACAGATGCCTCACTAACCGGAGTTGATTCTTTCCAGTCTGGAACGCTGGGACCGCAGTGGGAGTGGAACCACAACTCTGACCTTAGCCATGTCTCCGTTTCAAGCAATGGTGTTCAGTTGTCGGCAGCTACAGTGACTAGTTTGAATGGTATTTACCAAGCCCACAACACGCTTACACGGCGGATTCTTGGCCCTGCATCCCAAGCTACCATTCACCTTAATATTAGTAGAATGCAGGACGGAGATCGTGCTGGATTGGTCCTCTTCCGCAATAGTTCGGCTTGGGTTGGAATCCAACAGACCAGTAGTACATGGAATTTAGTGATGCGAGATAACATAGTCCTAAACCAAACCAACAGTTGGGCTACTGAGTCGTATGGCACCAATGTGGCGAGCATCACGTTTAACCAAAACCCTACGAACCTATATCTTAGAGTTTACGGCAATTTCAGTGCATCTAGATCGGGTCAAGTACACTTCTCATATAGTTTCGATGGCGTGAATTTCACTACCTTTGGTAGTACCTTCGATTTAGCGACTGACTGGGAATTCTTCCAGGCATATCGATTTTCCATATCTAACTATGCTACAAAAGCTCTTGGCGGGAGCGTGCTGTTGAAATCGTTTGATTTGGAGTCTGTTGTTTTATGATCTGATATTATGCTTGTCTTTCACTGTGAAACCTCAAGGACAAATACGAAAGCTTTGCTTGAAAGATGCTTAAGCAATTCCTCAGTGTATCGAGAACAAACTGACATGGGCCTGTCTTACGTCAATGCATAAGATTCTCTAGGAAACACGAAGCGTATTTGCTCTTTCATTTTCAAAATACAGAAAACGCTGAAGTAGTTACTCTCCATAAAAATCTCCGTAGAAAGCGTTACGGCTTTTGCCCTACAATTCGAACAAGAAAAGTAGAGCCCCCAGTTCCTTTGATGCAGTAATGTCATGTGATCTATCATCTCCTATCTGGAATATACTAATGTGTTATACGATTTTATTGCCAAAGCCCGATTTAGTCACTTTTTTTGAAAAGTTATAAGTTCGTGTCATTTAAGAGCCTTGGCCCTGAAATCTTGAGCGAGTCTTCAGTACTTGCAACCTCAAATCTTATATAATTCTAAACATGGATATCAAATTGCCGATTACTTTAGATTAGCTCAAATTCCACGTTCGGGTTCTGTATAAAATACATCTTGACGATGAGTTGTCCGAACAAATCCAAGTCAATCATAACAATCTCTGAAAGCGTAAATCAAAGTGTAGCCGAGGAACTTTGAATGAGTATATATCGACGAAAACAGTAACTTTAACCCTAGCATTCCCCGCCAATCAATTAGGGCTACTGACAATTCCACTATTTTGTTTTACTTTCATCTCTCACACCTCGTTTCTTTTAATCTCCTCCGCAACAAGAAAGGGGCACCCGGGGGTTGCAAATCATATGGGGTTGCGTGTGACATCCTCAACTTTGCATTTGGGCCTTAGCAGAGCTGTGATAAGTCAAGGTCTACGAAAATTGACTTTTAGGCCGTTGTACACCTGCATATGCCCCCATCTTTCCGCGTAACTTGGTCCGAACTCTCTCCATACAGGAGGATCCCCTCCTTTTATACTCGTATCATCGACACTCCGATAGGCTTCACATACCTACACGAATCGTACGTCTGTTAAAGCGCTCTTCCTATTGTCAGCGTACCCTTTGAGATCTTCCCTCTGCATCTATCACTTCTGAGCAACATGATGACGTTCCTTGACAAGGGGTAAACCTCTTCAGACTTCCGTAATGGTCTGCTGAATTGCTTTTTGTCGGAGTTGGGGTCACGGTCACGTATGATTTCGATTATGGAATGCCCTATGTCAGGGGAGCAACTGCATGGCGTCTACCAGTAGTTGTGCAGATCATATTTACTCTTTTCGTCGTACTCATCTTTAGAAATTCGGAATCTCCACGTGGCTCTTTAAGCCACAATCGCCCAAGAGACGCAATGGAGGTGCTCTGCTCAGTCTACGATAAGGAAATAGCAGTTACTTATATCATCAATGAACGATAGTCGATGATACCCAACAGAAGAAAGAGGACCGTATGCCTGTACTATTGTAACCCACCTTCAAAGGTAGCAGAAACATCATACAAATTCTTTGGTGAGTAAGCTTGAACACAACCAATCGACATAGTAGGTATATACTTCGTGTATTATCGCCATATGAATCCGAATAACATCCGAGCCGATTACGGCGTATTTACTCGCAAAAAGCCCTCATTCCGGTAACCTCTTACAATGTAGACCCGAAAACTAATTAGAATGGAATAAGCACTAATTTCTCAGCCTCGAGACTCGGGACAAACCCCAATCACAAGCACTCAATTACGATTTGAGGCTAGAGCGTTACGCATGACTTTCGTCCGAGCGAGAGTTTCGAGGTTTCGCTGTGGTTACTGTTTTGGGGAGGAAGTACGATGTTCGAAATACGTACATACTTACAATACGGGATATGATAGTAATACAGAAGATCATACATGTACGTATCGCCATACTAGTCGACAAAAAATACAGCGTACAGCGCTGCTCTAAGCCAGTATTGTATACCTGTTGTACGCGTATCGTGATTCGCATGCATTTACTTATCTTTGTTTGGCTTTTCAATCCTTAGACGATCCCTCGAATCATGATTCATTAGAAGCTAGGATCCAGCTAGTAATCTAATTTTCTTTCCACATTCGTATCTATGTACTCCATACGGTTACGGATTTTGCAAAGTGTTAGTATGGATTGTCTTCGCTGATTCATTCAGCTGTGTGTACGCCATATGGCCCTGTGTATCAAATAATTCTGGTGCCTAGCACATACTCTGTATTTTAACGGTCCTTTATTGGCGTGCCCCCCCCCCCCCCCCTATTTTTGTCACGTTTTGTGTACGTACCCCGTTCTCGCTCTATAAATGGTAGTTGAATACGAAATACGGATTTTGAGGAATAATACCGACAGGGTTTGGCGTGGCTGTGTGGAATTGTGAATCCTTTTGTTTTATATCGACGTTCGTATTAATTTTGTACTGTAAGTATGTATGTAAGTAAGTAAGTACGTATCTATCGTATAACATGCATAACTTATGCTCAAGATCAGTGCCTCATCGCTGCCTCATTTGGGAACGACCTTTCTTGGCATTAGGCGCTGAATCAGTGAATTTACCGCCCTGGCTCAGCTCTACCTCCTGAGCTAAGCTTTGACTTTTTCTCTGCTCTAGTTTCTGGGGGTGGCTCAGTAATTTTCCCAATAATCGTTTTAGTACTAACGTACGCTGATGCATGTGGCGCAGCGTGGTCTAATAGTCGGGTCATGTGATTCTGATCACCGTTGACCTGCGACGTCATTGTTTTGATGACTAGTAATTGGGGACACGTAGTTATACTCCGTACATGTCACTGGTACCGAACGTAGGGGACTTTTTCCTTCAGACGGGGGTATATGCGTTGTTTGTCGGTCATTGTTTGGCTTGCTACTCAGGGGCACGTAACTGGGTAAGTTATTAGGGCTTAGGGCTAAACCGAGATGTATGCGCTCCTTACGTCAAATACGGATATCAGTCCAACGGTCTGTATACTGTAAAGGTAGTTCAGGATTGATTGAGTGACACAGGCTATATCAACAATATATACCCAGCATCATATTGGACACTTGAAATATTTACCTCCCCAACCAGCCTACAGACACACTCCCTCAAAACTCGTCGTAGTGAGATAACTTTTCAGATCCACATTATCACAAACAACCCCCTTCAAAAACGCCTGCGCCACAACCTTCGCGCCCGCAACACTGGTATGTGTATGATCTACTGGGTAGTACGAGTCCACAGTAGTCTCTCCCAACGTTTCAAAAATGCTTGCCACATAGCCTCCATGATCGACATAGTTAACCCCAGATACCTCAGCAGCCAACTCAGCATAGCCCCAGAACCGATTCGGTGAATATACAAAAGTACCAGTTTCCCAGGGGTTATCAGGTGTTTGGCTGGCTATAATTACATGGGCGCCCTTGGCTTTGAATGTTGTAGCTGCGTTTTCCAGGTACGCTGGGAAAGTTAAGACGGTTTCGGCTACGCCATCGTAGATGGTTGAGCATGTCTCAGTTCCGTTACCCGGGCAGTCAGTGCGGCCGTTGTCAGTTGGAGTGAGAGAACCGCCGTCATTGTGCCCGAATTCGATGACGACGAAGTCGCCAGACTTGAGCTCGGAGGCGATGGTGTTGAAGCGGCCTTCCCGTGTGTAGGAACGGGCACTTCGTCCGGCCACTGCTTGGTTGCTTACGTTTACAGTGAGATAGGATGCAATATATTGACCCCATCCTGGTAAATTTTTTAGTATGGTTTACTGCAGGCTGAAGGAAGAAGCATACCATCAGTCCCTGAACCACCACCGCCAGCTGCCATGGTAGAGTCGCCTGCAAGATAAATTGTCGCAGCAGTCACACTGCTTATGTGCAACGCGCTGAGGGCACACAGGATGGAAAAAGTGTTTTTCATTGTGAGTTATCTTCTCAATCTGCTTGCTTTCTGAAACATCCGATCGAATATTTGCAGTTCGATATGGGTAGTCACTGGTATATAAGCTCGTTGGGACAGATCTTAAATCATCCTCACTATGTAACCATCCTGGATTGAGTGACTGATGGGTGGGTAAATAAAACAAGATCTGCAAGACCATCTTTCCCTTTACCCGAGAATGATATCCTTCTGCACACTTGTGACCTCACGAGCCGCCTTACTTCCTCATCTCCCAAGCTACATACGTTGAATAAGAAGTCGTGAGGAACCTGGGGTTGGTGGAAGAGTTTCTGCTCGGGCTTTCGGATGGATATTACCCCAGATGATGTGATGCGGGGATTCTTGGCAGGCATACAGCCTCAGTATAAATCCGCCAGTCATGTTGACAATCTGTGATATATAGCATCAACATAATATCAGGACTGCTCCGTGTTTCCTTTCCTTGACTGTATCTCCATTATAGGATGTTCTTGGCAGGAAAATCCTAAGCGGAACATCGGGACTTAGAAAGCTTGATCGTAAACCAGGGTGAAAGTCAACCGATGTAATGCTTCATGTTCAAGACTATTCTTTAATGTCAGTTGTTGAAAGCAATGATGGCACGTATCAGTGTGCTTCATGCTCTTCTTGGGCCTTTACTTGGGATATGTTTCGTGGAGCCACTGGCATTTGTAATCAAGCAGTTGCTTTGTTCAATGACTCTTATATAAATCGACTCCGACTTTAAAAGCATTGTCAATGGGGTCAGTCGCTCGCAACGCCCGAGAAAATAGCGATACGGCGTTTCAATGTCCAGAAAGCGGGTATCACTTCAGGAACTGCATCGCCCTGTATTCTCTGATACACAGACATCGATGACAGCACTATGATCAAACGTGAATCCGATATTCATAGAGATATTGAATAAAGTCAAGGAAGTTGGGGGGAGATCGACTTAGGAACGGATCGGCTGTCATTGGCTGACAGAAGAGGAAGGCGGGGACCCACGCCTTTAAGGCAGGAGGGGCACCGAGGGGCTTTCTGTTTAGTGTTGCTACGATCATCTAGCTAAGCAGCAACTTGTTGTGTTGACTTACACACTCGGTCAGACTCGAGGAGTGTACCATCAGATTCCTCTAAACACCGTTTAGTCGCCTTGCAAATACCGAACGCGAACAGCCGCCAAACAACGACGGACAGAGCTTTCACCCCGCTTGATCACACGACAAGAGTCAGGCTCAGAGTCAAAAGTTTTGACTGACGCTGTAAGTACTGTTACCATTTTGCTCTTGAAGCTATTTTAGTCGGATCTACTAACAATATTTGTCCAACAGATCTACTGCTACTACGTGTCCTACCCATCTCTAAGCCCACACTCATCATGGCGCCCCGCGGCCGTGGTGGAAAATTCTCAAAACCTACCAGAGGAGGTGGTAAACACTTTAGCCGCGACATACAACCACTTGACAAAGATGGCAATGCACTAGGAATGTGGAGGGTATGGCAAATGCTCTTCCTGTACAATCCTGAGCCTCGCGCTAATTTTGTATTTACGTGATAAATAGGACCCCGAAGACGAGACCTCCTTAGAAGGAGATGATGACTCCTCTGAAGAAGAAGAAGAAGAAGAATCTTCCGACGACGACGGTGCCCCCAAAGTCGCACCGGAAGAAATGACCCGTGAACAACGCAAAGCAGCCGCAAAGGCCAAGAAGGAAGCAGCCATCCGAAAGAGGAATCAAGTCGTCGCCCAACCAGGAGATTTGCCGCCTACAGACTCCGAGGATGATGATGATGATGATGATGAAGACGACGACGACGAGGCACTACCCGCTAACCCGAATCATTCTGCGAAGTCGCGTTCGCAGGCAATGGCTGCTCCCCCCACTGCAGCGGATGCGGCGCCCACAAAGAAACCGAAGAATACAGAGCAATTGTCTCGACGAGAGAGAGAGGCGCTGGAAGCTCAACAGGCACGTAAAAGATACATGAAATTGCACATGGAAGGCAAGACGGATGAAGCACGCGCTGATATGGAGCGGTTGAGACTTGTGCGCGAGCGCCGAGAGGCCGAAAAGGCGCGCAGAGAAGCCGAGAAAGAAGAGCGGGATGCGCAGCAAAAGGCTCGTCAGGATGAGATTAGTGAGCGTGAGAAGAAGCTTCGTGAAGCAGCTCTGGGAAAACCGGCTCGTGGTGGAAAGAAGGTTTCTAAGAAGTGATGATGATGGTTGTATCTATGTAATCACATCGATGGACTTATCGAGCTGGGCGTTGGATGGGATACATCTTCTTGATGGATATTAAGGAATACATACTTTCTTCCCGTACATTGTAGCAAATCTCTTATGCATTTGTAGAACTCGATATAGACGGTAAAAATGCTCAGACGAGTATATAAAGAGAAAATGCGCCAAACGCCCATTCAATGCAAACAAATGTCGACATGGCACTTGCGGAATGTAAACAGCAACATAGTACATATGTATATCATAGAACGAGAGAAAAGATCCGTCCTTTACTCTTTCCATCCCACATGTTCAATCGTATAGTAGTATATTATATCCAAGTCGTTATCAGACCCCCCAGAACAAACCCTCAACCCCGCGACCTTGCGTAATAACATTCCATCCGGCAATCAAACTAACCAACCACAGTATCGACAACACCAAGATCGGCAACAAGAGCAATTCAGTGTTGTGCAAGAACGGCAAAGCGTTGTAACCAAGGAAGGTGATGTATGTATAGTATAAGAGCGCGGAGAGGTAAAGCGTGTTTCCGAGAAAAGTGGTGAGAAAGTTTGGCGGATTGCGGGTGAGAAGTGGGAGGAGGAGGAATTGGATGACATAGAGGTGTAGGTAGAGGGGGAAGAAGGCTCGATTTGAGACCTAAAATACTTGACGTTAGTTTGGTTTCTGTTCTAAAGGGGTGTATGTGATGGTGGTGGTGGTGACATACGTCAAAACAATACCCGAACTCAATCTGCTCCTTCTCACCAGGCTGCGCGAACAATCCCTGCGCAGCACCTCGTCTCGGCATTCTCGATCCTCTCGACAAACCTGTCAGACTCGCCGCAGCTCCATTGGGACCAAATATGCGACCAACGACGAAGTATGCGATTGTCGAAATGAAGAGTGATGTGCCGATGAAATGGACAAAGACAAACAGCACCGAAAGACGAAATATGGATCCGAAGCTGGGCGAGTAGGCGAGGCCCCAGGCTAGAGCGGTTAAAAGTAGGAAGAAGGAGAGGAGGTAGGTGAATGAGGGGTCCGGTCGGTGCCAGGTGTTTTTTGTTTCTGCCATGGTCAGTTGTGCTTGTTGGATTGATTAAAATGGATGAGGAGGTTGGTATTACGTTTCTAGTGGCATTCAAGTCAGTCAGTGAAATCCTTTCTAGCTCGGTGTAGTATGTGAGTACTCACATGATAGTACATGGACTTGAAGACTTTCTTTGGCGAAATCAGCAGCGATGTCATCTCCCAAATGGCCATCTCAAAGTCCATTTGCGGGAACTTGAATAACCTAGATATCGTGTCAGCACGCAGGCCATGCTTTTGATTAAGATGAGGCAGATACATACCGCTTGAAAAACCTCGGCATCTTGATACTCGAATTTCCTCGCCCGGCCGAACCAGCGCCAGAACTGCCGCCGAAGCTGGCGGTGCTGTGTTGTCGTGGTACGGAGATGTGTGGATTCATCTTGACGATACGACCTTCGAGGCGACTGCGCAGTTCCGTCAATGTATGTATATCACGCGCAAATCAAGCTGTAAATCAGTCTCCTTGGACGCTCACGACGCGGTGCTGGCCATTGAATTGCTGTCTGATGAGATTGGTTCTTGAAGATGTAGTCTAGAGGATGACGATGCTGTAAACTTGTTAGGTTCAGACTGGTTGGCGCTCTTGTCCATTTGCGGTTAGCCTGATGCGGAGTTACCGCGAGTCCGCGTTTACTCTGTACCACGCCGTATCAACTCAACTATAAGTTACACCATTATTTGAAATTCAACCTGTCAAATGATCAAAAATCGCTATTCGTTATCTAAATATGACGGATTGAGCTGTTACACTCTCCTGCTAGGAACATGCTAAATTTGCCCAAGTGGAAAAAAGAGGGCGCCTCCACGCACCAACTCAAAGGAACACAAGAGCAATAAAGAAACTTGGAAAGAAAGATTATGAAAGAAGACTAAAGACAAATTAAGCAAGCATCCAATTTAGTAGCAATTTTGCGGTCTAAATCGTACTTGCAAAAGCAGGTGGCTGTGTCTCAAGCGGTTGCTGAAGCCAGTCGACCATGCGTCTTGCTCCTTTGAGGGGATCAAGACCGTCCACTGTACCATGTCTTCATTAGCATGGATGTGTGACCGTGACATCGGGAATAAGAAAGCGTACTCACCGTATCCGATGAAAGGCTTCTGTAAGCCATAACCCATCATCCTAACGATATCATCCGGAATCTCAGATAGACGGCGAGGGTCAACGGCGAGGAATTGGTTCTCGACGGCACGAATCTGTTTCAGGCAGTCAGTCTCTGACGTAGTTTAGAGGCTAGGTTCAAGAAACATACGTATGGCTGACAATATTGGATAGTCGCTGCACGGCGAGGCTTATCAGTCATGTTGGGACCACCACAATGCCAGGTAGTGCCGAGAAAGTAGCTGTATTCTGTTAGCGCTGTCCTGTCATGTTTTTATCTCATTAAGATCCTTAGGCAAGAGACATACAAAACAGTCCCAGCCTTGCCCACCATAGGTACAGCCTCTTCCATAGTCGGTCTTCGTTTGGAGTCCCAGAGATGACTACCAGGAACCATCAATGTTGCTCCGTTTTCTGCCGTAAAGTCGTCAATCGCTACACCATGAACTGTCAGTATACTATTAGGGTTGAAGCATGATTGCACAGAATGTTACCTATCATAATAGCAACGCCCATTGGGGGCCGAGGGCGAGGGAGATATGTGTATCCATCATCTAACAGTCATATCAGTATGGGCTATACATCTTTAGATCATAGAAAGGAACACACCATGGTGAAACAATTGAGGTTTCTCTCCTGGGTTGATTTGTATAGTCGATGTGGCCGAGATGGTGTATCCCTTCATCAAGAAATATTCATTCAAAGCAAGCACTCGATCGAAGACACAGCACTTGTCGAATTTGCGTGACCTAGGCCTATATTTAGCCTGCTGCATTTTATTGATCAAGTGTGTGGCGGGGACGAACTTATTTAACAAAGAATAAATTCTCACGGTGTCCCTACCCTCAAACATATGACGCCCCTTTCGCGGGTTTTCGCCGGTCATTCGATCGACTTCTTCCCTGAGGGATTGAACGTCTTCATCTGTGAGGAGATTGTCGAGAGCGACATATCCGTTCTGTAATACTGACTCAATGTCAGCTCTTTTGAGGGGGTCCTCTGGCAGAGGGGGCAAGTGTTCGAGATTGAGGAGGTTGAGGAAGTAGTCTATTTCTGGCATGACGATATCTTCTTTCCTGGTGTATGAGTCGATTGATGTGAGAGATGCAGGCTTTGATAAAGTGTATTTCCTACTTATTTGATCTTTCAAGAGTGGTTGAAAGTGATAACCGGCTTGCAAGTCGCGAAAAGAAGAAGGTGGATGGACCCGTATAAGTACCCGGGCCGTACAGGGACGACTGATCTCGATCTACTCTGAGTATTGCCGTCTGTTTCTAATTCAATAATACTTGTTTGATAAGCAGGGCGCTCTATGGGATATTTGGAATGCATACCCCTCCCATTTTCTTTGTCCACTTTAGTTAGCTCAAACTGAGTCCACACGGGCTCGCTGTTGTGGATGCAACAACAAACTTTAGCCCTAAATATATCGCTACGGATACACATGTATAACCTCGGGCCCAAAAACAGCCATTCAAATTACAAGGCACGAACGGATAACCAGAGATACCTAACTGGGCGTCGATCATTGATTCGCTCCCACGGCTTTCATTCCACTGTCAAAGATGAGGTCGAGACGAGACGAACAGGGCAACCTGCAAGAGCCACCTGCATAAACTATTTCAACGTTTGGTTTCTGTGGATAGTACTGAGTAATAAGTAATGTCCTATCTACATCCAGGCATCACCCAATTTAGTTCATGAACGTAGTCATGGTGGGTAGCCACAGGAAAAACGCCATGTCATGCAGTCCAAATGACACTTAGCGTATGATCCTGTGGCAAGCCCCTTTCAACGAAGGCCTGAAGAAACTCGGAACCCACCGCACTGGTTCCGACGCCATTAGCCCAAGCCTTTTCATGTGTGTCTCTTTAGTACTTCTCAATACGTACATACATTAGACCGGGTATAGTTGCACTACAAGTTTCCGAGTATTGTGACTTCTTTAGCCAGGTGGGTAAAGAGTGCTATTGACCTATGGAATGTACTGAAGGATGCAGGCCCCTCAATGATCCATCCTCCCAACCTAGGTTTGGAACTTATGATGGCGTTACTGGTCTGGTCGACTTGCAGGGTGATAAACGGCTTGGTGATGTGGAACGAGATATGAGGTCAAAGCACGTTTGTTTTGCAATTTTCTAGTCAACTCCGTGCTAGCTATGGATTGAAAAATTCAGAAAGTAATACATAGTCAAAGGAAACGTGGCTGACCCTACACTTGAAGAGAAACATCAGGAATGAATAGGTCGAGACGAGCGATGAAAACGGAGGAGAAAGCAAACGACTTACCCCTCTATGACTTGCTTCTTTCCACTCCTCACCCCGCCCGATTTTCCTCATCGAGTAATTTCTCTATCAATAACAAGAATCATCACTAGTTCTACTATCCAAAGTGAGCGCCGTCTGCACGGCATGGCCTAAAGCCATGATTGTCGGGGGTCCGCTTGTCAACGTGTTCGACGTCTATTCACTTCTCCGGTAACCCACCGCGGCCACTAACCCTGTTCTCGCTGAGTCCTGACAAGGGTGTTCCAGACAGGCGGGACTGATGGATTATTGGGGACCGGTCGAGAATTAAGCTAAGTTTCTAGGCACATCTTCTAGCGCTTTTGTCAGTTTTGGTCGCTGTCATCATGCGACTGTTGTATGTAGTGTTGCTTCTTAAAAATAGGTTGGACGAGACTTGACCATAAACTCTTGCATGTATCTGCAGAGTTACATCCTTACGATAGAGGGATATGATCAACGCTTTCCAGTTGAGTTTGCACTTATGTTAGTTGACGTATACTCGAATCTTGAACGCCTCCACCTCTGTAAAGACTCACTACTGAGTCAATCAGCGCACATGCCTCAATTGAAATAATCTGGGCAAACTCAAAGATACGAATCAACGAATCAACCCATCCACGCAAATATAGTTACCTAGTCTAGCAATAACGTATCCTTTCATGAAAGCCATCCGTCTACCAGCCTGACCCGCACAATCGGATGATGCGGCATCAGCCAGAGCACTTCTCCATTCGGAAGAGCCTTTTGATTTCTCCCCTGTCGGTTTCCTGCTTTGCGCAATAATATGGATGACTATAATAATTATATTAGACCTGCATACACAACATGTGTATACGTATACAAGTGGTCCCCAATTGCAACGATCTTCGTTGACCGACTTTTGGGCCGGGGACTTGCTTTGCATTCTTGAGTGTTCGCAATATGTACATGTACACCCTAAAATCGATCTTTCTGCGAGCACTACATCGGCTATTGGATAAGTCGGTTGACAGGAAGGACTCGAGGATTACAGACAAAGAAAAAGAAACTATGATGCATATCATAACAATGACTATATATAGTGTGTTTAATGGGTCGCCCGCGCGTGCCGTCCCGTCCCGTCCGTTAATGGGCCTATTTCCATGAAATGAGGTGCAGGTTAATTTCATCCTTGTAATATAGATTTGTTCTATTCGAAGCTTTGATTTGTGGCAAGAATTATTATTTTGAGTCAAGGGTCTGAAATTATGGTAGGCCTCTTCTGGGTGGACTATGTCCACATGTCGAGGTTGGGAAAGAAAAAGATTTGTGGCACTAGCCCTAGCCCTAAGTGTATCGATTCATGAGACACAAACTAACTAGCTGTATACCTATGTATTAATGTAGCTCTATTTTGGGCACATATGGCCTCCATAATGAGCTCAAATAATTCGCGTTTTGGCTAATGCATCGTCTTCCACCGCGTTACTTGTTGTTCTGTTCGTTGTCAATTCATCTATTTGCAATCAAATAGAAACCCGCCTTCCCTCTAACCGAGGAAGAGGAAGTGACCATCAGGAAACTGTACTATACTGCCGGGACTGATAATGTATGGTCTCTTTGATTGGGGTGTACGTCCTACGCCGTGCGAACTTGACACTTTCTTATGTAGTTACACAGCAGTTAAGTGTGCTGCACGCAAGTATGTGGATAGCTGTGTTATGAGACCATGTTCTGAACTTGAAATCATGATTCAACTATCGATCATCACAGGCCCGAGGAGGAGATTAGTATATTTCCATACCCGAGAGTAGAGGTATTTCCACAACAGGAGAATACATTTCCTAGGCCGTATCCGTGAGATAGATCTCGCCACTCTCCAAATCCCCAAGTGTATCCTCTGATCCACGATCCATTATCGATTCATCTTCTACCTTGAATTTACTGTTACCATTTTTAACGGTCAGAGGGCTCCACACGCATTGCTGTGCAGCCATCACTGCCTTCAGCATGTGAAGTTCATCTTGGATATCTTTTAATTTCCAAGAAGCTTTGCCGCGTCGAAAACCGTTTCCCATTCTTCATACTCATTCGGTTCCTTTTATATGGTCTTCATGATTATGGAGGTCGTGCGGACATTTGTGCTATTTGGTGGATTTATCGTCAGAAACTTTGTTTATTCTCTGTGTTTGATGTTTGAGGTGGGCTTCGTAATCTCTTCATTATGTGGCCATATTCATTGAACTTCTCCCGTTCATACTTTTTCTTGTCTCGTTCAACTTGAATGACGAATCGTTTCGAGCAGGCTGTTTGCACTATCCTCCTCATATAACCGTTGGATCAGTAAGTCAATGTTCAAGTGAGAATCAGGAGTCTTACTGCACGATGTCTGCAAAGATTTTGAAAGGCGACTTATCACCATACAACTGAAGTAGTTTGCTTGGGGAGGGGGGGGGGGAGGGGGGTCCTGGGATTCATGCCTCTTTTTAGACTTTTCGGTATACTTGTCTTTGTCTGGCGAGTAATACCAGTCCAGGTAGTGGTTCTCGTAGAATTGATGCAGTATTTCACAGTCGAGCGGCACAACTGGTCGACCGTTAATGGCAGTGAACAGCCCCCGACCTGCTCCCGGCAATGTGGTCCATCCTGCATGACAAGCTGCGTATATATATACCTTCAGTAGGAAGTTAGATATCGAACATCCCAGATCGTTGATCTTTGAAAGTCTGACTACTCCGAAGACCAGCGTTCCAAACTTCATAGTTTTCTGCGCCTAGACCGGGAATCATCCAAGACTCATGGACATTTAGTTTGTATTTATCTAGTATGTAGATCAATTACGTGGCTAACAACCCTAAAAGCTTTTCAATAAACATCAAAACAGAATTATCAGACATCCTCCCAATATTGCTAAATGAATCAAGAAGAAGGCCTCCCCCAAGACGCTATGTGACTTCAAATGATGAAAAAAGAAAACAGTTCGTGTGGTCGCCATGAATATGCTAACGCCAACCCAACCTTATGAAATCAACTGAACCAGAAGACTATGCAGATTTCGCCGGTTTCCGCCCATGCACAAAATGAATCATCACATACAAATGATTTTGAGCAGAGGACAACTCCGCCTTGACTCCTTCCATTAATTGACGCATTTCGTCGCTGGTCCAGCCGAGCACGCGCGTGAAGGGGGCCAGTGTGAATGCTTCGAGTGCTTCGAAGCAGTGGAAGAGCATCATGTAGCCTAGTTCTTTTAGGCGGCGGTCTTTCGGCCAGGGGCCTACGGGGAGCTGCTCCAGTCAGTATAAATCAAGCCTCTCGGAAGATGTAAATAGGTGGTGGGTGGTGTACTTTGTATGCATCGTCTCGTACATCAACAAATCCGCATGCTTCGAGTCGCGCTTTGAGCGTTTCTGCCAAGTTCATTGGTTGCCCGAACCTATCTCAGTCAACGGCCGCCAATTTATAACGTCATGCCTCCAAGCATACCTCTCACTCGCCTCATTCAACTGCCGCTGCCACGTCTGAATCGCCTCCGTCCTCTGTAACGTTCCATCATCGGACTTATACACTGCCTCATACTCCTGAAACTCAATAACGCCATCCTCATTCAAATTCTCTAGCGCTTGCTGCAACAATGTATCCCAATCCCTAATCGATCCCGCCATGGCTCGCGCATGTATGAAATCAAATTTCGAATCAAAGGTCCACGGCGACTCGACATCATCCACGAAAAAGCGACAATTAGGCGGGATATTACTCGGCTGAATCGGCGATAGGTCAATGCCAACGACATGACTGTCCGGGTGTATATCTGCAAAGTCGATAGCCCATGATCCTGTTCCGGTACCGAAATCGAGGACGTTGCGCGGTGCACGCGGTAGGCGGGCGCGATGTAAATGGCCCCGGAGAAGCATCTTGAAGATGTGGTGCGCGAGGTCGAGACGTTCCTGCTCTTTCTCGTCGTTGGGCATCATGTAGGAGCCGTCGCGGTAGGCGTGGTAGCGGCGACCATTTTCGAAGTTGTAGCTTTGTAGTGACGAGGGGCTATAGCCTGACCAGGTCAGCTTTTACTCCCCTTTCTCTTTCGAGAACTGTATTTCAATCGATTTGGGGAGCACAAAATAGACTTACGAGTTTCTGCCTCAGTGCTCATTATCGTATCAGCATCGTATAGCTCCCCGCTCTAACCAAAGCTCCGTTAGCATGCAACACAATGACCCCGACAGTAACAAAACAAGCATTTCGAACTTCGAAATCGCATATCGGGATTATCCATCTGATTCGTAAGCTCACATCGATCTCCAGCGTGCCGGTACCACTCATTATCCGTCGCTCATTCAATCCGTCGCCGTTCGTGCAAAGTCGCGGGGTTACCCAAAATTCCCCGGAAAGCTACCGGGAAAAAACTCCCAGCCTCCCGGAGAGTATTTACTGTGGGTTTCGGGGGATGCCTCTGTCGAACCGTGGGCAAGATGGGTATTTATCGGGAGAGCTCTATGTGCGATTGACATGAAAAGCTCTATTCGAAGACAAAGGAGAGAAAGAGGCAAAGGATGTGATTAATCAACTGGGGTAATGCAGTTCCAGCAGACTGGGTCGGGAGTTTGTTTAATTCTCGGCCAACAAGCTTTTCTCCCTTAGTCAGACAATTAAGACCAGTCCAATCTATTACCAGCCAACACTGTAACCTCAGGGATTTAGCAGACCAAAAAAAAAAGAAAAGAAAAGAAAGTGTATTCTTGTCAGTCCACTCGGAAACAGAGTGCTGCCCCAATTGGAACTGCCTTGTGCCCACTGGCCCATTCAACACTGTCCAGCTGTACCAGTGCGCTGGGCCGGAGTCACGCAGGCACCCGTCTTTGTTCCGTCACATCTCCTGACATACTGTAAAGGTGATCGACATCTGGAGACAAAACGGTCCTATGATATCATTGCTATGATTCACAAATTGCATCTTTCGAGTAGCTCTGAGGGCATATCTTCCAGCCAATAACCCATTGTGCTGATGATTTCCTGTGTTATCCCTAACCCTGATTGCTCAGGGTTAGGGCTCGAATGTCTTTGCTTTGTGCGTAGGATCCTTACTTGGCTTACGCTACCTATGATTCCAGGGCTATGATATAGATGTCTGTCATAAGAGTCACTACACATCTATAGCTTCGTGTAATTCTGAGTTTACATTGAGCTGTCCATAAGGCTGTTAGTCTGATGACAGCTATTCCGTATCCGTCACCGCTTCACCACGAAAGACCAAGACTCCGAGAGAACCATTGATATGTCTCCTCAATTCTTAATATAGCGCCTATGGAGCCGTCTTTCTTGCATGCAAACTTTGCAGCAGCGGAAGCGCTGTTGCTCCCAACTGCCGATGTCGTACCCGTATGTTTCATGATTCAAGTGTTATGAAACGAAGCACCGCACAATTCTCCGTAGTTCGAGCTAAATCTTCAAGAAGGATAAACCTCCGGCAATGGTTCGTGTCTGCGTTGGCCTCCACGTCAGAAGTAATGTACGTAGATCCATCGCCCGTGTGAAGCTGGCCTGGCACGCCGGGTCCTCCCGCGGACCCATCTGTCCCGTCCCCGGATGTGGACAAAGGATAATCAGTAATAATCCTAGACGGCTCAAATATCTCACAGTCTGGACTTGGACACAATCCGAATACGACCGCCATCATCCGGGCGAATGTCATCAGTCCCGAGCCAGCGACGAACGACCTCTTCGTTCTCTCCACCCGGGACTAGCTCCGGAAGCTTCGTTCCTAAGCCCATCGCCTCTGTTGTCGCCGCTGTTGGCAAAGACGGCGTACGACTCATATTCACCAATGGCTGCTCAGATCCGACAGGGCCATCATCCACATCCAGCACGGGACTAACGCAAGCTTGTAATCGATCAAATACGCTCCTCCAATGATTTTGAGACTGCGACGCAAACCTAGCCGCCAACACGTCTCTAATCACAGGCCAGTTCCGGCGGTCAATTCGATCTGGCATCATCGCTGGGTCGAGGGCTAATCCACGTATCAAGCGTTCATATAGCGCGTCCTCGATGCTGGACACCATCATATACTTCCCGTCAGCCGTTTTGTACACGTCCGACCACGGCGCATCATTAACGCCTGTAAGTGATGGTTCGGTGTCTGGTTGGCCGTTCCTTCGCTGCAACGGGAATGTGGCTAAATACCGCGTTCCCTGCTGAACACTTGCGTCGACAATTTGGCCCTTCCCAGATGCGTTGCGGTGGATGACAGCTGCGAGAATACCAACAACACATGACATGCTTCCGCCGCCAAAGTCGGCTAGGTAGTTGACCGTTGGCCTTGATATCGCACTATCTGTATTGAATATACCGGTTCTGTTTGTTGGCGTCGCATGCTGCAGAGCCGGCAGCGCACCAGAGACCGCCACGAAGTTGTTCTCATGGCCTAATGCGTTTGCATATCGTTCATCGTAGCGTGAAAACCCCGTTACACGCGCGTAAATGAGTCTTGGAAATCGCCCACACAGCTCGTCGGCACTCATGCCAATCATGCCCTCAAATACGTCCTGTCGATACGAATCAATCAACACATCGGCAACTTCAAGTAATCTCAAAAAGGCCTGCCGGGATGCAGAAAACTCGAAATCGACAATGATGGAACTTTTGTGTCGACATAGAGAGTCTATCCATCGCTTTTGTGGCGTTGTTGTTTTGGTGCGTTTTCGGGGTGGAGGGTCGATGCGGACTACATCGCAGCCTAGGTCGGCCAGGACCATACCTGTGAAGGGTGCCATTGCGATACCTGCGAGTTCGAGAACTGTATTGGAAATATATTCGTCAGGTTGATCATGTCTTTGGATGGTGTTGATTCGGCCTTACTGACCTTTCAACCCCGCCAAAGGCGGTTTTCCTGTATCATCGTATAAAGTCATTGTTTTATGCTTGTTTTTATCGTAACTTTGGGGGTTTTTTGTATGTCTTTATATCATAATCAAACACTTGATACTGTATAGATGTATTCGTTCAGCGGTATTTGAGCTTCTTTCTTCTGGGGTATTTTCTGATTAGTCAATATAGCAATAAGACGCACAGAATGATTGGTGACGGACCTCGGCGTTTCCTATCTTCATCGAATTCCAAACGTGTCAAAAGAACATCTTCGAGGTGTAAGATCTTAATAAAAAAAAAACAATAAAGTCCAAGTGTTCTCAATTATAGAGAGAACAAAACTCAACTTAGAAGCTACGCCGTTCCTTAAATCAATAGTCAAGTTGCTCATCCCATTATCGTCCAGGGACCCTTGCTCCATCATGCATGCATGAGATGTGATAAAGCGACCCCGGCTATGAAATCTATTGGTAAATAGATCAAAGAGAGCTGTTGCTAATATATACTCCGAAGGGTCCGATAAGCTGCTAAGAAAGTACTCCACCGGTTCTTTGATTGAGGAGCGGGGTACTCTTTCTTGCTTCTTGAAAAGGAAGTTAACTAAGATCGAACTACTGAATTGGTCTTTGCATGTCTCGTATCGTTTGTTAATGTTTTATTTATCGAGAAAATCCTTTCCGGGTGTGAAGATCCTTTAGAGTAGTGATCTTCAGGTTTTGTATACATCAACATTCCTTTTTCTACTGGCCACATCCAGAAGCCCGGCCAAATTTAAAAAAAAAAAAATCTATACGATTCAGGAGTGCGTATCCATAAAAGCTTGCGGCCCGTTCTCACCAAATCCAGTCGTAAATCCTCGATCAAGTCAAATTTACTATGGTAGCAACTGCAAGAGAATCCCCTCTTCGGCTCGCGGGTATGTACCAGAAGATTTGTTCTTCGTCGAAGTAAAACGGTGTCAGATCCTCGATGGCATCGTCAACATCCACCTGAAATCGCTCCGGTTGTAGCACATTGGTGTTTAGCACCAGTATAGATCGACTTGACTGTACGTATCTAATGCATGTGGTAGCATTTCTCTTGAGGAAAAATATAGAATTTCCGCTTGGACTTCCCGATCTAATTATGCTTCTCGTTTGGATTTGTTGTCTGGTGAGAATGTGGTGAGAATGTGGTTCTTGCGAGATAAGAGTTCGCGACTCCCTTAAGAGAAATCACGATATAACCTGGAAAGTATGAGATGGTCCGATTGAGATTCCCCTCTCTCTTGTCAAGCCGGTCTGTCTCAGATGTTCCCATCCCATGGGTTTTGAGGGAAATTCGCGTGGAACATCTCACGGTATACCTGTAAGCCTTCCCAGGTTCGTGGGTCTCGGGGATTCAGAAACTCAAAGGGTATCATGGGAGTGGAGTCAATGGTCCGATATTCATTAAAGGCTTGCAGTAGTGGTTCGACATGCCCTTGACTGTATCGTGGTAAATCAGCTCTCCGACGAAGAACAACATAATCGGGCTCTTCATGGATCAAATGATAGAATTCCCCCATTCCTATAATTTCCAGATTGGGGAAATTGGTACAGTCGAACGCCCAGGTTGCGAAGTCCACCAGCTCTGATAATCGAACAGCTGCTTCATTATGAGGTTGGTACCTCTCGTATATTTTTATTGAGTCGATTATGGTCTTTGTTGAACAACTGAGGTCCACCATGGGGCGCATGTCTTGCAGGGCCATCGATCCTCGGAAATGGATGGCTCTGAGGCCTTCAAAGGGCCCCTCGTTTCGAAGGGATTTGTGCTTGTTGATCTAGTGTTAGCGTATGTGTCGACGACAGAAAGAAAAAGAAGGGGGGTGGACGAGGACTCCTGTTAACTTACAACCAATGACGGAGACCTTGAGAAAGCGAATCCTTCTAAGCCCGGTAAGGCTCGCAGGATTAATCGAACGGCAAATCGATCTGGAAGACTGGACTCAGTTCGAACACCTAGTCCCTGACTGAAGAAGCTGAGGACGAAGCGTTTTAGTTCGGGCCAGTAAACGTCGAAATCTATCTCCACTCTAAGGTTCACATTGATACTGAGATATAGTTCCTCCAATTGGCTGTCGTATTTATCAAGCAAATCTTCCAGAGGAAAGTATGCACGCCTTCCCCAATTCTCATCAATGATCCCATGAAAAGATCGAAGTGAGAAGCCGTGATCTCTAGTTTCCCACGTTTCAAAAAAACGGAGAGTCTTGGGGCAATAGTCGAGCCTCAAAACTGTCAACTTTGCCGGATCAAAAGTCAATTCGTCGCCGGGGCCCCAAGCAAGAAGCGAAACATTGCGCAGGGACAGAGATACGAGTGATTTGAGCCGGAATTCATTCGTAATCGGCTCTGTGGATAGCTTCTCGAGGTTTCCCCTGAATCTGATTGGTGGAATCAGCAGTCCGAGCCAGATTAAGTCCATCTGAATATCAGCTACAAGTCGCTGATTATAGTGACGCACCACTTCCACGTCGAGAGAGACAAGATGGCGGGCGTTATGCCCGACAACCTTACGGAAGAGGTGGAAATTCCGTTTCGCGACAACTCCACGCCACGAGAAATGACGGAGATTCCTGAGGTGAGCGAGCCCCTCAAGACCATTTGCACGGCATGCGCCATCAACCACCAGCGAAAGGGACTTGAGGTTCGACTGATTAATGGTAATATAGCCCAGCGGTCCAAGAATTTCGGGTGGCATGCAGTAACCTAACATCCATCTGTTGGAAAGATGATTAGTAACTGATCCGTTCACATTAGTATCAGATCAATTGCAATACGTACGAAAAGCGACTCAGTTGCCCCGGACGGACTTGAGAGAAAACCTGCCTCCCTATTGAAGCCAGTGTTGCAAGAATACCAGTATGTTGGGACTGAGGATCTGCGATGTTGCTCCTACCAGCAATATACCTTTCTATACCGCATCGTTGGAAGTACCACGGTTGAGGCAATATGCTCAAATCCTTCATGAGACTCAAAATCGATATCGAGTCCCTCGAGCCGTCTTGCTGAAAAAATGATCTCTCATACTCCGCCAAGTCAAGGTCCGGAGCGTACGTATCGATATATGGGCGGACTTGTCGATATATTTCCACCGCTGGATACAGGAAAGGGATCATACGTTGATGCATAAGCCTACTAGTCTGTGCGAGAGATATGATATTCTTCAGTGGTAACTAAGGAACCCAGTTAGTATTGTATATGTTAATGCTCCAATCGACGATCTCTTATGACTAACATCTTGAACGATTGCAGTCACCAACTCCGGTGGCAGAAGGGCTAAAGGGGGTCCTGAGCCCCATCGATCCGAAGAGCTCATCTGAAGATGCCTCGACTGAGGTATCTGATAGTGAACAAGTTCTCGGGGCACTTTAAAATGTATTGTTGGCGTTGTTTTTAACTAAGTGAATCTTTGCAAGTATATTTTTTCTGGAAGAGCAGGCTCTGCTTTTATTTATCTTCTCATTGCTCTCTGGTGTTCTCCTGAAATTGAGGCCATATCCCTCGAATTGCATCCTAGAGTGTATACCTGCATAGCTTACGCGCTATGATTCTTCCGACTTTTCTTGAATAACAGGGAGACAAAGGGTTGTTAACCTGGGAGGGAACAACCATCCCTCAAACAATCTAACTGCTGCAATAAATGGATGCAGTGAGTAGTCCGAAACAGCTCGTGGTGAAACATGTACAATTGAAAGAAGTACGTAGGTTCTTCAGGTATGTTGCTTTAAATCTTTTAAGATTCGAGCGTAAAGAGCGCAACATATTCGTCGAGCTAAGTTACGAACTACAGACTACAGTGTACAGATTGACAAAGATGACGGGAGTCGAATGACAACAAATGAATGTAATATCAAATTCAATATATAGAGTTATAGATTAAGTAATACTGGGTAGGTGGGCGTAGATAAAAGTTTCTCTCTTCTCCAATCATACGAATGATCTGAAAAATCAAAGAAACTAAATTTACTCCTCGTGGGCGGCAATGGTAGCCTTCTCGTCGGCCTTGAGGTCAGAGACTTCAGTAGCATAGGCCAATCCCAATTCCTCGTAGATGCGAGTCATGCGCTCACGGTCCTTGATGGCAATGCTGCCCATGTCACCACCGAAGAAGACATCGAGTTCCTCAAGGGTCTTGTCCTTGGTCTCGGGGAAGAATTGCCAGATGAAGAAACCACCACCGAGAGAGAAGATGGCGAAGAAGATGTAGGTACCGTACTTCATGGAGTCAAGCATGTCCTTGGTGGTAAGACCAATGATGAAGTTGAACATCCAGTTAGTGGAAGCGACGATGGCAACACCACGAGAACGCATACTGGCGGGGAAGATTTCCTGAGCAAGGACCCATGCGACTGGACCCCAGGAGTAGGCAAAGTTGACAGCGAAGAGCCAGATGAAGACAATGGCAACCCAACCCTGAGTAACAGCGAGATGCTCGCCCTTGTCCCACTGGGGCTTGTAGACACCCTCAACGGAGGCGACGATGACGTGGCAGATGAACATACCAATAGCACCGACAATCAGGAAAGTCTTACGACCGAACTTGTCCAAGAAGAAAACGGCAGGGAGGGTGAAGGTGATCTGCAAGATACCAGTGACACCGGTAGCGAGGAGATCAGTGGTAGTGGAAGAGAAACCGAAAGACTTGAAGATCTGAGGAGCATAGTACAGAACAGCGTTGATACCAGTGAATTGCTGGCAAACCATCATACCGCTTCCCAAGACGACACGCTTGAGCATGTTAGGGGCGAAGAGTGCCTTCCAGGGAGCAAGGAGACCACCACTGCCGACCAACTCAGCTTCGGTTTCTTCGTCGAACATAACGGCAGCCTTGATTTCCAAGAATTCGGCGGTGAGGAGAGGGTCTTGAGGGTCAAGGCGGCGGAGTCTGCTGAGGGCGGCACGAGCTTCTTCTTCACGGTGCTTCAACATCAACCAACGAGGGGAGAAGGGAAAGAAGAACAAGCCGAAAAACACTATACAAGTAAACAAAGATTAGATTTACCATCCGAGCAAAAAAAAAAAAGAAAAAATCACTGAGATTTGACTTACAAACCCAAGCAGGGATCAACTGCAAGGCCAAAGGTACACGCCAGGAAACCGTCTTCTGGCCAGTGCAACCATGGGTGTGGTTTTGCTCATAATTATAGTTTCCTGCGGAGTCGTAGGGGTTGGCAATACCTTCGGGCTTGCACTTGTTGCTACCAATGTAGGAGAAACCAAAGTCAAGCCAGAAAGCAATGGTGGTACCGATGGTGATCGAGAGTTGCTGAAGGGAGACCAAGGAACCACGGAGTTCGGGAGGGGCGACCTCGGCCTGGTACAATGGAATGACCATGGAGAACATACCAATACCGAAACCACCGATGATACGACCGGCGAAGAAGTAGGCTGGTGACTGAGCACCGGATTGAAGACCGGTTCCGAGGGTGAAGACGAGCACAGCAAACATCATACTGTACTTACGGGAGATGGCGTCGGACAAGTAACCGTTGAAAAGAGCACCAGCCCAAGCACCCAGTTCAAGGGCAGAAACGAGCCATCCTTGAATGTTGGAGCTCATGAGGCCGGGGAAGTGGTTCTGGAAGTTCTCCATGACCAGAATAGGACCCATGACACCTTGATCGTATCCGTACATCATACAACCGAGGGAGACGAAGATACAAGTCAAGGCCACGTAGGGATTCTTGAGCATACCAGCGAGACCGTGAGGTTTGGAGGCATTTTGGCGACCAACCAAAGACTGGGAGGTCTTTGCCTCCTTGGCCTTGGTTTTTTCGAAAAGGCCGGGCATGATGATTCCGCCCTGCTGTTGCTGTGGTGTTGTGTGAGGTAGATTGACTGATCTTGGTTCTCTCCAAGCTCACAGCCTTTAACTGGAACAATAGAGAAGAGAGGGGGAGGAGGAGCACACGACGGAGAGAAAATCGAGCACGAAACCCGGGGGTACGAGGACTATTTTATAAACCGCCTGGGGGTGACCCCAGACCAATGTGACGGTCCTAATTCTCTCTCGTGTGATATACGCATTGTTTTTTTCGCTTTTTTTTTTTTTTTTTAACTTTTCCATGGATGTCTAGGTTACATGGCCGCTGCGTTGACGTTTCCATCTTCCCCATCTGGAGGACTCCGTACTCCATAGCTAGGCAAGAAAAGACAGCCTAGTGCCATGCGGAGACCCATGCACTTCGTTTCAAAACCCCAAGTTCCTGTAACTTATGTGTGTACTAGTACGTACCAATCTTTCGTGACAAGACTACTGGACGCAATTCCCGATCCTTTCAAACTCGACCAATGATGCATACAGAAGGGCCTTTCTAGCGTGCGCTTTGTTTGGAGTTTCCGGTGTTTGATTGGTGCTAGCTGTTGTGTGGCCGATGTGACTCCATGCCACGAGCCGCTCACGGCATGGCATGATTTCCCCTAGTAGAAGAGCCCATTCCTAGTACGATATAGTCTCCTTTCAAGTTGGCAAAGCTTGCTCTTGTCGTTCGGCGACACATTTCTCAGTTCGGCATTGTTCCCGTGGAACTGTCTACCGAGTCATACGGAGTTGGCGTTGGGGGAGGAAAAATACATAGTCGCCACGTATGGCTACGTACCGACGACCTGACTCGTTATTCCGAGCTCTAAATTAGACACTACTAAAACCTTTTGACCTGGATCTCATTCAACTATCATCAATTAGTTCTTGTTTCCTGCAGTGACATGTGACATAACTTTGCAACACAATTGTCGGAATACTGTTCATCCTTCTCAGCCGCCAATCAGCCAATGATATATACCCTGTACCAAGAAGGCGCACTAGCCAGCCCACCCCCCCCCCCCCGTGATATTGGCCTGTTTTGCGCGGATAAGCCGTTCTTTACTACGGTCTATTGTCGGAGATTGGTCGTTGCCACTGGTTGGTGGCTTCCTTGGTCGTCCCCCGGTCGTCCCCTGGTCAAGGCTTTGGATCCAGTCCAATCTTGTCTCGAGAAGGCTTCCTGTAAGGATTAACGCTCACATCAGAGACTTTTGAGCATTGATTTGTCGATTCATTTATGCCCGTGTGGTTGTTGCATAGGGACCTAAACCGTCTCCAGATTAGTCCAGGATTCTAAATTACTAGTTCGATCTTTGGGGGTCCCAAAGTTCGTACGTACGTGTACATTGGCAACTAGCCAGCCCGAGTTAGCGGCGACTTTTCGAGGTCTGTCTGTTTCTGCTCTTCGCAGTCGCACGGTTGCCTGCCATATGTATACTATTAGCGCTTATATTAATGAATGATTTTAGTTGCTCATGCAAGATGCATGAGCACGGGGTCTGCATCTCGATGCTGTCAACCCCCAGGACAATGGCCAATGCAGCAATGGAGGCAAGATGGTGCCTCTTGTCTGTGCTTCGCGCGACGTTGCACCGGCTCGAAGCTGAGGTTACACTACGAGCAGAGCAGAAATAGCGATTTGTGTATTACCGCGTATCCATATTTTGACAAGTGAATTATGGAGATGGAGTTGCACTAAATCAAACTTGCGTGACTGCTTCTAGCCCCCTTCCAAGAAATCTTGGCCAATGTCAATCTAGTCTTGGAAAAGCTTAGTCCCATTTGGCATTCACAAGCAATTCCAAGCATTTTTATTTATTTATTTATTTTTTTTATTAGGTTTGACTGAACTTGGTTGAGCATGTAACTGATCGGGTTGCTCGGCTGTTTCTAGCAGCTGAGTGTATTGGGTTGGGTTAACCAGTTTCCCGTATCTATTTCCTTCTGGTGAAGGCCAGCGATTCAAGAGCCTGTTAGACGCTAAACAAGAGCCTTTCTACTTCAAGGCATGAAGTCCGTTCTGATTCGTGTTAATACTTACTAGACGCATCTAGTATTATCATGTCGTATTGTCCTATAATGGCGTTTTTATCGAGTGCACCTCATCTATTGGACAGACTGACTTATGGTCCGAACACCATACGTAGTATATATATTGCGGAGACCCCGCTGCCTCCGTATATCCAAGACATTTCTCCGACAAAATGGCATCTTGGAACCGAAGGAAAGGAAATTTTCCCCATAAAAAGGGGGAGTGTGATCTGAATCGTGGAAATACTCTCACGTGGACAAGTCTTGGGAAGTCGAGACAGTTCTGTGATCGGGCATTGAATCAGACATCGGAGATCGATTCGATAAAGCTTCTTTGCGCTCATTTTCTGATCTCCGCATTTTTTCTAGCGCCTCTTTTCAGCCCTTCTTCCAAGCCCCATGGCAAAAGTCAACCCACGGATCCGCAGAAAGTTTCTCGCGGCGTTTACGCGTTGCGAAGTATGTGCTTAACCAAGGAAAAGCCCTTTCTATTAGAGTTCTTATTTCCCCATGTTGGCTGTACGATGAAATACCCTGGATACGATCATGACGCCGCGAAAGGGGGCGAACCCGTGGGACCTGGAACGCCCTACTTGATCCTTACGACGTAGCTCGTATGCTTCCTAGTCTTCGGCTTAGCAGAAGTCCAATCGTGAAGTAGCCGAGCTGCTCGGTTGGAAGACAGGATAGTCGACTCCTCGAAATATATTCAATATAGAATATAGAGGGCGAGAACGTCCCTACATGCGATACTAATTGCGAATGGCTCCACACTGTCGGTACCGCCATGAGTATGAGAAAAGTAGTGATGTACGTACGTATCTGGAGTCTTTGTACTGCTCGAAAGCAACAGTCCTAAATTAAAAGAGGGAAAAATGAAGTCTAGACACTCCGGCCACCCAGGAAACCTGGTGTCGCCCGCAATTGGCATTTCCCAAAGCTTGGAGTATGGAGAAGGCTTATAAAGCCACGCAATCAATTCCGGTGAGTGGATAAGTACAAACGCCGTTTGCGCCAATAGGGATACGATACACAGTCTATGTCTACTATGTACTTCTGCGCTAGTAAGTAACACGCGCTAGTATAGGAAGCGTATTCTACATAGTATGCTTACTCCACAATCCGTTCTGGTCATAGTGTGTTTCTCTCGTTTGCAAGGACGTACAGAATACGGAGTTTCCAGACTCTTCTCGAGAACCGCCCATCATCCTCCGCAGACCGCCTGACCAGATGTCTCACGGAAAACCGAGATGTCTTGCCGAAAGACACTAGGGACATGGATGCAATCAGGGGCGTAGAGTAGAGTAGTTGGTGAAAATCCGTACATATCACGGGATCGAAACTCGGGTAGAGGTGACTATCCCCTGTCAACGGGGGTGTTTCGGCATATCCCCTGCCCGTTTCTGAGCTCGTTTGTCTTCGGAATGGGCTGTATGAATCCTTCCATCCACATTTCACGAGAAAGATTGTGTATGCTTTCCGATGGCCGGACCGAAGCTGGCAGCATTTACCCAGCCGCCAAGACGGCAGAGACGGACGGCTTCAATCCCCTGCTCTGTAGCTCCGTGAACGGACTCAGCGGAGTCATCCGAAACGTCTGCAATAGTGCCCAAGTGATGGATGTCAGGCAACCTCTGCTTCTGTTTCATTAATGACTGGCAAATGAATCCAATTTGCGAGGCAACAAAGTACAAAACCGGGCGACAACCAACAGAATCCAGGCTTTGAAGGGGCAAGGGGCCCTCTTTGTTACCCCGACCGATCCTCGAAATGATGAAGCGGGGAACAAAGATACCGGTGAGGGAAATCAGGAATGTCTCCTCGACTTTCGGCTTAGCTACCTACTAGGTACGGAGTAGACAGCCAGTCAGAAACCCCAGCCGAGTCTGTGATTCGCGTATCCAACATTTCCATACAAAGACAAGATAATGTACGTACGCATGGAGCCCAGCGGTCGGACCGTTGGCTGCTTCTGGGGTAATCCGGAACACACCCTGTTCGTGTTTGGCGTGTGCCACTGGTCCGATAATTATGCGACATTGACTCGGACTCTTTTCGCAGAGAATGCGCAAATGCGGCACGGTACTATGTACAGCGCAACCTGAGATACAGAGCTTGTGTCTCAGAAACTGTTTGTCGTTCTATGCCGTAGGGTATCTATCGTGTTGGATCTGATAATTCTAGGGTAAGGGTAAGGGTAAGGGTAGAGCCATCGCTGAGGTCCGGATACTGTCGACAATCCAAAGACCAATCTAATCGAATCGCTTTCTTCACAGTTATCCATCACTGACTGCTATCTTTACCTCCATTGCTTTTAAACATTTTGATGTCGCTCAAGTCCTGTGCGATCGGGCTTTGATCAGGGATCGTCAGCAGTTTTTCCGAAAGACGTACAAGGCGAAATGGACATGTCATCTGACAATTTAGCGTCTACCTGTATTCGATTTATAGAATTATCTTCAGATGCGCTCAGATGCACCAAACAAACTAAACTAACGAGAGAGGTCGATCGATCAATTGATCAATTGTCCGGGATCGTCCAGATGTCGGTCATTGGCGACTTGATTCGTGAGACCGATGGACTAGCATTATTTTTTTTTTTTTCTCTAGGACATCTGCATCTTCAATGATCGCCGAACCGCAGAAGTGAGTAGATAATCTCACGCCGATCCTCGATCCAGGCCAGCTCTAGTCCAATTGTTTGTTTCTTAGCAAAAGCGAGCGAGCCGTCGCTCGCTTCCCCCACGGCCCAGCCGCGCCAAGGGCCGCACCAATTTGCCAGCGAGCCAATCCAAATCCGCGCGACTCCTCTCCAGCCCATATTTTCTCTCTTTGATTGCCCAAGCCAAGAGCGCTGAGAACAACTCATCGACGCCAAGCTGCAGACTGTACATCAACGAGGAAGACGAGGAGGGAGCTGGGCATCCCGTAACTCCACAACGATGGCATGGAGCAGACAAGGCTGTGCTGCTGCGGCGGAGCTGAATATTCTTTTTGCCTGTGGAGCTGGATATATTGATTCCGACTGCAAGTTTGGACTCCGGTCACTGGTGTAAGCGATCATTTTTGACCAGCATTTTGTTGAGATGCATCTGACATTTGTCGCGGGGTGCAATAGACTCAAAAACCTCGCAATAGGTCAGGAAATCCAGTCCACGCTCCACAGAGCTTGAAATCACGCGAAAACCGAAGCTACAGTTAGTTACATGACCTTTCGAAAGGGCGATCGACGAAATGTCTTTGCTCCGTCAGCGTCGCGCCGACGACGAAATCAGTCAAACAGCGACCCATGGGATCCTTCCGCAACACCAGAAAGACGCCGAAATCGCCGACAATGAGAAGGAACACTCGCGAGTCTTGGGCCTCTTTCGGGTACAGTCGACCGGCGAAAGTGGGAGGACAGGCTTCGATCCATTGCATTTCTTCTACATTTGCTTTCGGAGCACCTGCACGCTATCCATGATCGTTAATGTTCTCTGGCCGTTTGTCCCCGCTGCTATTGCGATGGGATTCGCTCGCAAGGATCTAAATCTCTGGGTGTTTGCACTGAACTATATCGCCATAATACCGACGGCCAATTTACTGGGGTTTGCGGGGGGAGAACTGGCACGCAAATTGCCGCGTGTTTTCGGCGTGCTGCTGGAGACATCCTTGACATCCGCAGTAGAGATCATCTTGTTCATGGTTCTGGTCAAGACGGGTACCGGCGAAGAATTGATCAATGTCATTCAGGCGGCCATCCTAGGCTCGATTCTGGCGAATCTATTGCTCTGCTTGGGACTGTGCTTTTTCTTCGGCGGTATGAGACGCAATGAGCAGATATTGCACGAAGCTGTTAGCGAGGTTGGGTCGGGCTTGCTTCTTGTTGCTGGATTTGGACTTTTGATTCCGAGCGCTTTCCATGCGACGTTGACGAGCGCGGTGACGGATGGAACTATGACGAGCGAAGAGCTTCGGGATACCACTAACAGAGTCAGTCGAGCTACTGCGATCATCTTGCTCTGTGCTTATTTCATGTAACGTGTTTTTAATTCTCCCTTCTCACCAATACCACCTTGACATTTTGCAAGCTAACCGAAAACAGGTTCCTGTGGTACAACTTGCGCACCCACAACAGCATTTTCGATGAAGTCCTCGAAAACGAAGAGAACAAGGACGAAGACGGCGAAACCGAACACTTCCGACCAAAGCTCACCCTTCTCGAGAGTATTCTAGCCATTGCTGTTTCACTTACCCTCGTCTCTCTTTCGGCGTATTTCCTGGTCGAACAGATCCCGTCCATCGTTGAGCGAGGTGTGCCGGATAACTTCATGGGTCTGATTCTGGTTCCTCTTGTTGAAAAGGCGGCTGAGCATTTGACTGCCATTGATGAAGCTTGGTAATTATGCTTCCTCCTGGATATTGATCTTAATCGTTGAGTTGCTAAGAGTTTTTTTTTTTTTTTTTTTGATGCAGGGATAACCAGATCAACTTTGCTCTTTTCCATTGTCTCGGACCTTCCATTCAAACGGCCCTACTCAATGCACCCTTGGTTGTTTTGGTTGGCTGGGGACTGGGTAAAGAGATGAACCTCAACTTTGAGATCTTCATGGTGGTCTTGCTCGTCCTGTCTATTCTCGTCGTGGGCAACTTCTTGCGTGACGGCAAATCCAATTACATGGAAGGTGGACTTTGCGTGCTTGTCTATGTGATTATTGCTGTTACTACCTGGTATTATCCCTGAGCTATTCATCTGCGGGTCGAGATTGCGCATCAGCGTTGAATTATAAAAAGTGAGCGAGTCTTGCATAGCGTTTTGTTTATTTTCAATCCGTTTCTAAACATACACTTATTGGGTACTCCCTATCGTAGAGATATGGGAAATTGATAATTGCAGTACCTAGATAGATGGTGACTTGCTCTGATAATCAGAATCAAGAAAAACTCAGCGTTAGTCGAGTCTCTAGGCTTAGACCGAAAGAGAATTCCAATAGACCTGGCCACGTCGAATTTGTCAAGAAACATTTCCTTTTAACTATGCATGGTTCCTTTAACCCTACTCGTGTACCTAACTTTCAATCCCGGGCATTTTCCTTACTGTCGCTGTCGTTCAATGTTGCTTCATTTTTTTGGTCCCCGTAAGTAAAGGGCAAAAATCTCAAATACGTCCTTTATTTCCTTATTAGAGAAGTTATCACCGGCTCTCTTTCGGGCCCCATTGAGGTACCTCAACATGGCTGCTCAAAAGTCATATTAGTAGCAGTGATTTATTTCTATATGCTTTTATCCTTCACTCTTCAGTGTAGGTTTGATGTTCATATCAGGAATGATCAATTTCGTATATACTGAAGAGGTTTGTCGCTTCAACTACTATGTTAACTAACAACCACACTTATGTCAATGAAACTCTATTATATATGGATCACTAACTGATGCATAGACAGCCAGGAATCTACAACCCAAGGAAAGCTTAAGTAAAACCCTCAAGCCATTGATGCGGAGACTTGGTAGATGATTTGGCAACTCGAAAAAAAACAAAAAAAGAATGAACCGAGATTAGACGTCGAGTCTCGCGAGGGTATCGGTCTTGGTATGTCAAATCTGGATGTTGGCGTGGCCACAAGCATGCTGGGAGCTATCAGCATGCTCATTCAGATCTTTACTTATCTATATATACACAGCATTATGGGTACCTATTAAAACCTATCGCCTTTTTAGTATTCTTTTCCCTATTGCATATTTCGTCTTTCTATTTATATAGGAAATTCTAATAGATGCTGTAGTCCGGGTTAGTATATTCTATACCCTCTTGATTTATAGTACAGGCCATGCTTTTGTTATACTAGCCACTTTAATAGTCATTAAGAATAGTGTATCCCATCTGATACTGTTAGAAAAGGTATGTAGGATTAGCTAAACTATATTAGCAATCTCTCGTACCCTAGATCTATTCATTAAGGGCTATTTATATACATGTGGTTTGAGGCTAGAGTCTGCAATACCCTATAGTGGAATGTGTCTGTATACTGGGGTTTGGCGCTGCACAGTTTGCGATGAATGATAGTATGCCTGCTGCTCCTGTAGTTTGAGATAGATTGAGAATAAGCCATTACGTATACGAGAGATGAAATAAAAACGCATTTAATAACTATATGCTGGCATATTATAAACCACTTTTCGAGCGAAACATAGTGCGACGAGGAATTCATTATGTCTTGAATCTGTAAATATGAACTTGATCTTGAGTAAATACAGTAAGCTAAAGAGACAACGGAGGCGACTTTGTGTGAAGGATCTGATGCAGACGACTGTAAACCAATGTTTCCATAATGCAGATATGTTTGACAATAATTCTACTCTTTGTAACCATGTAAAAATGACCTTCATAATCGATAAATTACTAATCATAGGGAGGAAATTTTGGCCAACTGAAAGAAATAATATTCCGCCTCATCTAGTCAAAGCTATAAACGCTCACGTATTGAAGTATCCAACCATTTACCATTCTTCAACCTCGCAATTCTCTTCGCCATAACCGCTTGATGAATTGTAGACCAATCTCGACAAAGGTGGACGTTTCCGAAGCCAGATAAAACCTGTGTATTCTCATTGGGATGAGGCTTTTGGAGGGAAAGATCACCGTGGCACATGATAGCCTAGAAGTAGAAAGTGATCAGTGAATGCGCTCCTACTTTCGTACATCTAATTGAAATTTTGAATAGCTTACTTGTCGGAGGATCTCCATGCAATGATGTAGATGACTCTCCGGCGGAACTTCGCTTTCAGGATAGTTGTGTTTTAGTGCGTGGAGGGAGTGTTTGACGACGAGCTAAAATGGGCGTGTGAGCTTATTCTTCTTATGATTCGGGTTTTCTGCATCTTACCACGCAGTGTAGTTGATGCAGTATAGCCACGCCGAAGCCTTCGCTGGTTGGTGACCATGATGCCGGGTCAACGCCCTCGTCAATCATAGACATGCCCTTTCCGGCGGCGCCGCCAATAGATGGGTCATTTATGGCAACCCACGTACCTTTGATATATATCTGTTGTTAAAAATCTGCTAATGAAGAAAGATATATAACTTATACCATGGGACCTACCGGAGTATATATCCCTCCACAATGGCGTTATACTCCTATTTGCATATGACTCATAAGGATCACTGTTTATAAACCGATCGTCCTTTTCGAGAACAACTTCTTTCCAGCGAACTTTTGTTTACCACGTACAATCAATCAGTCTTTCAACTATCGATCGACACTGTTATGAAACCATAGTATGACTCACTATCACCAAATAACTTGTCTGAAGGGAGAGCACATTCTCCGCTTGATGAGTTCTGAAAAAACCACAGTATCCAGCCGAAACTGAGGACAAGGACTATCAATAACTTGAGTAAAAAGGGGATTATGAAGGTTGATATATTGTTTGATTTGCGCGCCACATCATCAGTGTCTTCTTCGTCTTTGTGTAAGGGGATGTATTGATTTATTCGAAGAATGGTCATCGTTAATATTATCGAGGAGAATATCTAGTATGCGTAGTAGAAGCATGTTCTCACATATGAGATCTCAATGTCCATCGGACGGCAGGTAACATGCTAGCCCCATCCAGAGCTAAAGATATCGACTGCGTGATTATGGATAGATTACTGTCTGGCTCTAAATATAAATGCCCGTCGAGTAGAGCAATACGAGAGTTTGAGAGGCGGCCAATCACTCACTCATCCGAAGTTTCATCGAGACGGTACTATGGCCAATATTACTCCAGCAACAATGATACCGTAAATCTTTCCATACCGCCAGATAACACCGGAAGTAATGATACTAATGTGAACTAAGGCCCGTCTGACGTAGTAATAGATCAGCGTCATCTTCATCTTTTAGATACCCTCGACCCACTAGGACGGGACCGTTTTTCTGGATTCGGATCCTGGTCAACCGGCGTGTAGCCTCTGCATTCGCGTGGACATATTGCTCTTTAGCGCCTCCTACTGAATAACTAAATGCTTATCTTGCATGTAACTGTTGAACTAATTTTAATTGCGAACGGCCCACCCCCACTACCGTACAAAACTAGCCATTTTTGACCCCAATATTTAGCCACTTCATTAGAAAATATAGTCCAACAGTACTACACAATACAAACTTTACTTTTGATATTATATATTCTAAGTTTCCGTAGCTGACTATTAATAATTAAGATAATAAATTTGTAGCAAAACGCATAGATTTACAACGTAATTTGAAAGTAATCTTAGGAGATAAGTAATGGGCGTGAGAGAGAGAGAGAGAGAGATAGAGCAGAACGAGTTGATCAACCTCCACTTCAAGGGATTTTGTCTAGATACAAGCAACAAACTTCGTATTGTACGATGTCGAAGAGTTACGATTCCATATTCCGTTCTCTCACCGCTATACACCGGCCGAGCTGAAACCCCTACAAGTGAAGACAAGGGGAACTCCATACATCGGTTATAGCCTATTATTTCCTGCACCGTTCCTCCTTCCAATCTCCTGCAACCGCACCACGCCTTTCGTCTCCGTTTGATTGCTTAATGAGGCTGCTCACCATTAGGAAGTCCGCGTTTTATAGTGATATATTAAGAGAAGCTACTTACGCAGCATGGGTCTCCGTCCCAGGTACCACCATCACAGCTGTTTGTAGAAGGTCCCCAGCAACTATCACTGGTACTGTCTTGACGAGCCTCGAGGGAATGCTCCTCTGGCAGTGGGTTGGCCAGGGCGAGGGCGCCAAACAAGGCGGAGAGTAAAATGACGAATTTCATCTTGCCGATGATGATTTGAGATGGCTGATGAAGATGGTTGGAGGGAATGTAAGAAAGGGGGTAAGCTGGTCATATATATAATCTTTTAGGCGGTGTATATACATGTAGTTGTGTACCATTAGCATGAAAGAGAGCGCTGTATACTACCATCTGTATATTAGCGTCGGTGACTTGATGTTGGTTCCCAGGAACATTGGCAGATACTTGGTCAGCGATATCTCCGCTGGAGAAGACTTGGTAATTACGATGTTAACTACGTAACTATCTCTAATGGAAACGATTGTGAAGTTACATGGACAAACTGAAGACCGACGATCAGATATGCTGCTAAGCTTCCCTTCTAGAGAGGCTGATATGGGGGGCTGAATCTTAAAAATCTCGTCACTCGGCCCCCGAATTATGATATTGATATGATGTGGAGACTCAGTGGGACTCTCTGAGTTGTTGATAATCGTTTCTTCAATTACACCCCGTTACGCCGCATGCTTATTCCATCTGGGGACCCCAGAAGGTCTCTGAATGTCCGTTGTTGTCCGATCTCGACAGGGGGGAGATAAAAAATTGAAGGCTCTGTAGTCGGAATGTGAAATGTATTAGAATCTTTGATCCTTTGAGCTTTTGACAGATAAAATCAAGACTACAACTATATCCTGACATGTCTCGGGTAATAAAAATCCGGGATTTGAAACCAACACATGCAAAGTACTTGATTGGCATATACTATTAATGACGATCTTGGCCAAAGTACTTGAGACTATTCTCAAAATACAATTAGCACTAATCAAAGAGCGCAACATAATTCCAAATAAGGCGAAACGGGGGCAGGATAGTGGATATATGCGCCGTGTTCACCATATTCGGGATAGCGGTAAAGTAATCCTGTCAACTTTCTACCTCTTGTAGTATATAGTAGAGTTTGATAGACCTTCCGTGTAGTTAAGCTTTCATCCCCGCTAATCAATGCATAACAGGGGCGTACAAGCATTTTAGGGCATGGACTAAAGGAGTATAAATACACTACGGTTGACGTCACCCTGGCACCCTCGGAGCGCCTCCGGTGGTACCTGGGTACATTGTTGGAGCGCCTGTAGAAGTGGCGCTTGCTCCTTATTGTTAGGTCCTGGGGGTACGGCTTGGTATTGATTTAGTTGATTGCACTTGTGTATGGATACTTTTGAGTTTAGGAGGGTGGAAAATGGTATGTGTGAAAAGTACCCTAATGTTTTAAAGTCAATTTTATGACTGCTACTGCTCAATCGCAAGGGCAAGACCGTCCGCGGGATAATTACTGCACTAGGATATACTCAGTGATTTCTATAGTTACATTTTTTTAATTTACGCTACTATGGGAATCACCATTGTCAACCGTAGTAGCTCGTCGAATTTTAGAACAGGCCCACACCTGGAGTAATCTTTTAGTCTTCTTCAGCGAGCTAAAGGGATTTGTTGTAAATGCTACGTTAATCAATTTTAGTATACTGTATTTTAATTCGGTGATGTTGGAATCTTGTATCTGTATTGTCGAGGATACGTCGTGCGTGTACTAATTCTCATTGCGTGATTGAAAGTGCTAGAGACTATATCAGGTTGCATTTATATATGTCAAGCTTCATCAAAATGAAGCTTTGCGTCTTCCAATTGAGGTTATGTAGCAAACCCACGATTTGGCCACGATACCAACCTCAATCTTATCTCTCATCAAGATGAATTTCCTACGACCAAGGACTAAGCCGGTGACTGACATCTTCACCGGTGATACGTCAATAGATCGAAGAAAATGTCAACGAGTCGTTCCAATGAAAGTGCTTGTCCTGGGAGTTGGACGAACAGGCACTGCCTGTAAGTCCCGCAAATTCCTGTACTATCACTGAGCGGTGAAACTGATTTTTACAATCGTAGCACTTCGAGCTGCTTTGAAGCGCCTCGGCTATTTAGATACGTACCACATGATGTCTGCCAGTGTAGAAAATCCTCCTGACTGCGCAATGTGGTATGATGCTTTGACAGCTAAATATGATGGTAAAGGGGAATTTGGGAAGAAAGAATGGGATCAACTTCTTGGTCATTGTCAAGTGATTAATAATTTTGGTTTTATCAGTGCAACAGCCGTGATACTGACTCTTTCCAGGCGGTTTGCGACTGGCCGGCTGTAGCGTTTGGCAGGGAACTGATTAGCGCCTACCCTGATGCTAAAGTGATCTTGACAAACCGAGACATTGACAAATGGCATGCGTTCGTGATCATAGAATAGGGAAAGAAAAGGCTAAAAAGTTTGGCTAACGTGCTACAGATCTACCATGAAAACTGTCTATTGGAGGGTTACGGACTCAGAACTACGCTACCTGTCCTATGTCGACTGGGCGTCTGGTCTCTACTACCCGATGCTTCGAAAATTCTTCGACACATTCTTCGAAGGCACTTTCCCAACAACAGGCAAGGATGTATATCGACGCCATTACGCGGACATCCGTAGCCTGGTTCCTCCAGAGAACCTGTTGGAGTATCAGATCCAAGACGGGTGGGGGCCCCTGTGCTCGTTTTTAGGGCATGCTGTGCCTGACGAAGACTTTCCACAATCCAACGATGTAACCGCATTTGTTCAGCGCAGCCGCAGAAGGAATCGTCGGCAAATGCTGAATGTGGCACTTCGTCTCGTGTTAGGGATGATGTTGGTGTTGGTTGGTAGTGCTCTGGTTCTCCGTACCATTTATTGAATATTACATATTGTACTGGATTATCGACTATCAAGCTTTTCATTCTGTCGGGAGTTAAACTTTGTTTGTCCTAGTTCGTATATTAGCGGCGTATGGTTAGTCCTTCGTTGTTCAACTACGGATGACCCTGGTGATTTCTATAGTTAGTATGTTTTTGCTTCTTCGGTAATACAAGGATCATACAAAATAGTACTATAGATTTCTAGCTAATAAAGCATTACTAATAGAATAGACTTTACTCTTTACGGTAGGTGATCTTCTTTATAACTACTATCTCCTAGTGTCTTTAGCTATGCCTTTTAGGGATTATAGTATAGTTTTGATAGAAACAAGGTCTCTGATTGGGCCGCCTTCGGCAGCAGTAGCTTACTGAGGTCATATTAAGGCCTCTTTATGGCTAGAGTAGAAGTATAGGGCAGCGTAAGGTTGGTAGAAGCTCTTTAGTCTGGAGGACTGAGGGTGGTGATGTTTCTTTTTAGCTAATCGGATATAAGAGGCTCTTGTTAACCATAAAAGGTATGTATAGCGAAAAAAAGCACCAGCCCCCAAACTAGGAGACACTAAGTATTACATGACTTATATTACACGTAGTTTAAGAACGTACTATAGAAATCACCGGGGTCAACTGTAGTACGGTCCATATGACATCAATCTCTCCGGTCCCAAAGACAGCGTTGAAAATGGGGGTCCTGACGACAACGCTAAACGTTTCCAGGCTAAGAGCCAAACGAAGAATTACATGAGCATTTTTGTGTGGAATCTATCAACGTGGTGAGTGATTACCACGCGAAATTTCATAGAAAGTAATGTTCCCACCAGCGACCATCCGCCAGTATTAGGATAGCTCAGTTGCTTGTCCTGCATCACGATGTTGTTGAAATGGGTCGTTTTATTGGTGTCTGTTACATTTGCTCAGCAGGAAGAGTTTCTCGACGACGGCAAAAACTTCGCGGAATTTGTGACGGTAAGTCTTTAAACTACTAACGCTCAACTGGCAAATTGACTTCAAGCAGAGACCAGAAATAAAATCGCCAATATTCAACGTGACGGTTCATGATCCCTCCAGCGTAACCCCAGGATATTGGTTTGTGGCTCCATATGCTTCGCTAGGTTTCGGGAATCGAGTGAAGAGGCTGGATTATTGCCAAGTTGGTCCGCAAATATATGATAATAATGGGGTACAACCCTCAGATTGTGATAATAATGTAGGTCGAGACAAAAACTAATTATAATTATAGGAGCTTATTTGGAGTGGCGCTTGCGAATTTGAAAATCGGAACGCCTTTGACTTCAAGGTCCTCGACTATAACGATCCATCGCGATTATCATTTATCTTTGGATCGACATCCCAAGGCCACCTTGATGCTAAAGGAAAGGGCGTCATTATGGATAACTCATACACAATCCAGGACGAAATTTTAGCAAAAAGATGGAGTTCCTCATTCAACATGCATGAATTCAATGTGATTGAAGGTGGCAAATCTGCCCTGCTCATTACCAATGTACCACAGCTCCACGATATATCCGCGCTGAACTTGCAGCCGCAATCTGGGTGGGTTAGCAACAATGGATTTCAAGAGATCGATATTGCTACCGGCAAGGTCAATTTCGAATGGAATACCCTAGACCATGTTCCGATTACAGAGAGCACAGTGGCGGTGCGCAAAATGCCTGGGGAGTATTCTATGAGTTGGGATTACATGTAGGATTAACATCAGGCCCCTTGAATTTCAAGCTGATTATCGCTAACATAAGATAGTCATTTGAATTCCGTGGATAAAAGTAGGGATGGCGATTATCTCGTCTCAGGTCGATATACCAATACAATCTACAAAGTATCGGGTCGGGATGGATCAATTATCTGGCGTTTAGGAGGTGTAAAGTCTTCCTTTGTTTTAGACGGGTTTAATTTCTCTTCTCAGCACGATGCCCGATTCCGAGAAGAAAACAGCACCACTACCGTCATCTCATTTCTGAACAATGCTTCAGACGGTGACAACAGCACATCTTCATACTCGTCAGGCTTGCTCGTCGCGCTTCAGACTTCAATCACTCCAATGACTGCTCACGTTATAAAACGATGGGATCGGCCTGATCGACAACTATCTCCGCTAAGAGGCAATGTTCAAATTCTGCCGAATGATAATGTGTTCATTGGATGGAGTGTACAAGGCTATCTGAGCGAGTTTTCATCGGACGGGCGCTGTGTACTGGAGGCAAAATTCTCCTCAATTAAATTTATTCCTTCAACCTACCGAGCGTACAAATACAACTTCACCGGTATTCCCACCGAGCTCCCCGTTACAAAGGCTTTTGTTTATGGAACGACCGCCGACACAGTTACGAGTGTCTTCTATGTCAGCTGGAATGGCGCTACCGAGGTCGCCCATTGGAACTTTTACGGAAACAATACCTCTTCATCGGAATTTTCACTTGTGGGAACTACAAAGAAATCTGGATTTGAGACTAGTCATATGGTTTCCGGATTGTCACAATTCATCTATGCAGAAGCGGTGAGCAGTACTGGGCATGTACTAGGTAAATCCTTGGAAGTGCCAACTATTGTTCCGCCCTCCTGGAAGTCTCCAACTTGTCGTGACGGGGACTGTCATATTGATACAGTTTTCTCTAACCAAGTCGATCAAATAGATGAAATTGAGGCTAATAGTACTCTGGGCCTTAAAGGTAAGCTATTTGCAAAAATTTCCCAACGTGATACAGAAGACTGATTTAGTTAGGTGGCTTACTTGTACCTGTATCTTCTGCTCAAAAAGTCGCGGGATGGATGCAAGATTCCTCTCACATCGAGATTCTCTGGCTAGTCATTTGTGTACTTTTCATTTTGTTGCTTTGGAGTACATGTTTCAGGCGTCTCAATGTTGCTAGATTGCTGCTTACTGATAAAGGGAAATTCCGGTGGGCACGAAACGACTCATCTTCATGACATCTGGATGGCCTTGAGGTCTATACTACATCCATATTTTAGAGCATATCTATTCAATCCTAATACGAAATTAGAGTCAAGTTCAATGTTATAAAAAAGCCCCTTTGAAACCCATTTGATTAAATTTCGTAACTAGAGAGGCCGCTCAACTTCCAGATGCTGTGGTCGGTGGCTTATATCTCGCAATATCCATCTGCCTCGTCCATATATTCAGTCCTGTCTTGCTACCTGACGTCACAGGTTGTCCCGCATGTCGAGTACTCCGATGTCCCCGTCCATCCGGGTGCAAATTCCTCCAAAACACCGCATTTCCAGCAATGGGCTTGAATGTCACACCAGTTCCCGCCGTGATATTATCACTTCCCTCAATATTATCTTCCTCCTCACATTCAATATAATCACACCAAAATCTCACCGCTGGTCGACTCAACTCAGGAAATGCGGTACCTCCGCCAGTCGAGTTGGCGTGCAGATAGACAAAAAATGACGACTCTCGATTCCCTCCTTTACTTGGCGTGATCAACTCTCTAAGCGGTTCCTCGTCTGGAAACCAATCGGTGTGTTCGTTATAATGTCCATCTATAGGGTACTGCACAATCTGGATAGGTTCAAGACGATGACGGGAATCGTAGCCTTGGAATGAGAGGGCACGCTCTTCTATCCGCTTTACTATAGGATGTCTGCGCGGAGGATACGCTGTTTGTGAGAGTCGCATCGTGGTGTTGACTACATCCGGTCCAATCATAGAGGGTTTGAAGGAATCTTCGCTGTGAGGGATTTATTAGCACCAGGAATGTTCGTACGTAAAAGAATTTTGTAGCGATAGAAGAGTATACATGTACATACACAAGGTGCATTAACATTGCAGCTTCCGCAGCTGTGATGAACGATGTCACGTAAATAACCAATGGATCATGAGAGAAGATATGAATTGTGGGATTCGGTAACTCGTCGAGATCATTGATTACGCTTTTATTTAAGCCGAATTTTGCGGATGGTAGAAATTTTGACTGTATGTGATCGAAATTGCTGAGAAGCATTTGAGAGGCGAGGACTGATGCTATCCAGAACAAGGGGACCCTCAGATAACCTATCCACCGAAACCAATTGCTCTGTACCTTTGCTGTCACCATATCGTTGTTGTTTTCAATAATCGAGGAATGTGTCAATTCAAAAACAATAATACTAGCCAGAAATATGAAGTAGAGCGCTTCTTTGGGGGTAGAGTTAGTTCCACGTAGTCATATAATATCAGGGTCAGCAAGCTGATAGTAAAGTTGTATCTTGTCTCTGGGTCAAGGAAAGGGAAAAGTGGCCAGGGGAAGAATACTAGACGGGCTTTGTAACATTTTCGCCCCCAGCGATACGGAGCAGCGCTATCCTACGTAGTATACATACTTTTCAAGTCTTTTAGGTCAATATTGAACCTGTTGCCAATTAAAAATCTATAAAGGAGCGTAAGACAAATCTTGAGATCTGCGTTAGCTACGCCTGAAGTATTGATACCGAACGTTACGGGGGCCCTACAGGAAATATTTCAACACTAAAAGCCTACTAATTTAGTGTTAAGCTAGCGAAAAATTACAAATAGTGTTACCAGTAGTGTACGATAAACCTTCCTTATTACGCACATATTAAACGTGTCTGTTTTGGGAAATGAAATGGATTAAATTCTTGACATAGTGGCCATGAGATGACGTCCGTTTGGGGGCTGAAGTGTATTTAGCACTAGTAATTCGACGCAACGAGAGGAGGACTCGATTTGACACCCTTTTATATCCCTGCCCCGTTATTACGACAAGTTGATTAAGTAGCTCTCATATTGGTGGAGATATGCACCAGACTATATCTGGCAAGGCAAGGCCAAGACAGGGAAAATATGACTGTTTGAGAGGTTAAGACATCTTCATATCACCTCAAAAGTATGACTCTGCTACCTACATCTTCCACGACCTAGGTTAAGCAAGGGCTCGATTCAACCTTAGCTATCATGAACTTCTTGAAAACTCATGGCTTCTCACGTATTCCTGGATCTGATCATTCTACAGTTGACCTTGATTCGGGCGATTCAGGCAAAGAAGAGAACAGGCTGATTTCAGATGGCGAAGTAAACGAGGTAAAGGAATCGCGAGTACTGAGTGGTGCTTTTGGTCCAACATTACCCTGGGTCATCTCTACCGGTATTCTACTGATACTTTCGATCACGTTGGCAATTCGACTATACTTCCCCCAAGATAATTCTATTGGAACTTACGAAACCGGGTTTTCCACAGAGCTTGGTATGTCACATGCATTCAAAAAAAATAATAGTGGAGATTCTTATTCATACGTCAATAGCCTCTGGTAAGCATATAATTTCGATCGAACAAGTCGGCTTCACTGGGAACGTCCAAATCCGCGATGACGGCACGACGTATCTCGACCCGGGTGAAATACAATACGTGGGCAAACCTTCTCCCAAGATCGATGAGAATTGGGAAGATTTAATTGATCGTAAGTAATTCTACAGTTGATCGACAAGATTCGATTATGCATAGTCTTACATCAGTGTAGACCGCTATTTCTACTTAACGGAGGCTGAAGCCGCAGAGACATGGGGCAAGGAAAGCATTGAACAATTATACTACCGACTTTCTCCTGATAATGAGCGTCGCTATGTCGCGGGCCTTGACGTGCTGCATACACTGCATTGTCTCAATATGCTTCGAATGAAACTGGACCTGGATTACTATCCAGCGGCGGCAATCGGCTCACTGCATAATTACCACTGCATCGATCAGATTAGACAATACCTGATGTGCACTGGGGATCTGACTCCTATACCTGTACGATGGCATGAATCACTTGGACGCCCATATGTTGATTCCGATAAACCGCACACATGCCGAAACTTCAGCGCACTACAATCCTGGGTCATGAATAGAGACGAAGCAGAGTTTTAGCTTTCTGTGAAAATGAAGTCAGTGCTCATCATTTCCCCAAACGCGCCTCAAATTAACTTGGAGGGAAGTAATTTCGACAGTTACTTTTCGACAATATTACATTGGAATTTAGAATGTTTTGAATTATGATGACCCGATATTCCCTGAGCTATACAGAGAGAGGCGAGAACTCTCATCATCAATTTAACATTGAAGTTAAATGACATCAATTCCTTTATATGAACGATCAGGTGTGCAGCTTTTGCGCCGATGGCATGGAATACCTGGAACGGATGCATTGGCAGAATCATGCTGCCACTGTCCATCGTTTGAAGACCTAAATGAAATATTTCCGTTGTATGCGATGCATGGAACAGTGTCTTGGTTGGTTTTCTAGCTGCCTCTATATCATGATGCATATATGGCAACTTAGGTTAGAATTGAGAGAGCATTGTCAAGGTATGGGTGAACTTTTTTCTGCTGCTACGTAACTGACTAAACTGTTTAAAGGACTTCTGGTCTGTGTGACTTATGAAGTTGAGGCTGAGCCGTCTACTGTTAGGATATTGGCTAAATGTAGTATAATCAAGCAAGAGCCTTAGTGAACTGCCCGCATTCAACAAAAACAAATCAATTGATCTTTTTAATATTCCACACTTGGCGTTGAATTTCTGAAAGCGAGCAAGTTTTGCATAGGATTTTTGCTTGATAGTGAAAATTTTCAATCCATTTCTTAACATACACTTATTTGATATTCCTTATCGTACATAGTATAGTAAATGATAATTGCAGTCAGTACCTAGTTAGATGGTGATTTGCTCTGACGAATCAGAATCAAGAAAAGTCAATGTTAGTCAAGTCTCCAGACTTGGACCGAAAGAGAATTCCACCAGATAGAACTGGCCACATCGAATCTGTCAAGAGACACTTCATTTGACTAGGCGTTGTTTCATTAGCCCTACTCGTGTACCTAGGTATACAGGGAATTAGGTAGCTGATCAGCCGTGTCATCAGATAACATGTCATTCCCGAGCTCTGGGGTTGCAGGTATACACGTATATACATACCCTCGAGATATGGAAAGTAGTCAGTATACAAAGTGTAATCCTTCACACCAATACCACTTCAACCTAAAGACTTTAGTAGAAATCTACTGGCTTAAAAAATACGACGACAGTGAGAAAAACAATCAAGTAATCAATAGATTAAGTGAAACTGCGAACGCTCATCCATTGATGTCAAGCGACAATCCCCTTTCCCACATGTCGCTTGTCACCATCCCAGTAGCATTAACTTTAGCGAACAACCTAGGGCTAAGCTAAAATACAAATAAACTACTCTGCTTCTGCTTCTGCTTCCACATGAGCCTCTGCACTAAGAAGGCGTTGCGTGGCAGTTTCCGTCTTATGGAATCGTCATGGCTTGATCTTTCGTTCAAAGAGCTCATCAATCTCAGCATTGGAGCGACTACATAGCACTGTCAGATTTCGGAAAACACTCGGGAATAAATCTGGATGGTAAAACTCACTTAGCAGTCTCGGGGATCAGAAACCACATTCCGACTGTAAACGGAAGACCAACTCCCGCGTAAAACCAACCCGTCTTCAGGTTCCAGTTCCATTCATTCGCGTAAACCATATGCGGCGTGAGTTGACCCATGATTATTCCTGCAATCGCCGTCGTTGCAGCTGCAAACCTTGCAGTATACGGCCGCAATCGTTGAGAGGATATTTCGCCAATATAACCCCAGCCAGTTGCGCCGTTCGCTGCTAATCCCAGATCTGGAAGGTCATCTGTCAGTATTTTTCCCATCCTCTTGGGGGTTTCTGAAAATCGGGTCACTTACTCCAAAGGCAGGCGAATACTAAGAATACAGGTATCGATGCCTGACGTCGAGGCACAACCCCGATGATTCCGATCGCCACATCCGAGACCCAACAAAGTTGTTGTAGCGCAGCAAGGAATTCGTCTCCGGCCAACAAAATCGGCAGCCAAAACCGTGCAGACAACAGACGCAATTTGAATGGACGATGTGATCGCTGTTATTTTGAAAGGATCACTGATACCAGCCTGGCCGAAGAAATAGGAGCCATAAGTGCCGAAAAGACTCAGTCCGATAAATTGTTGTAGACATTATAATCCCTGGCCCCTCGATTGATTTTCAACAGCTCCTTTTCTGCTCTTTTGAGATGACCGGCACTTACACACCAGGCTGGTGATTCCTGTATGAGGAAATAGATCAGGAACATAATACGGATCTGCACCCATTGGGTATAAATAGGGATCAAATAATCTATTGGGTTATCTTCGTAAATCATTTGTAGAGCAAGATGGGCTATGAAGCTGCCGAGGGTCTACCAAAAACTATAGAACATCAGCAACCCACCACGGATGCGTACCGGTGCAAGCTCTGTGATGTAAGTTGGTATAGTCGTCTGCAGACAACCGACACCGATGCCTGCGAGGAGTTTGGCGACTAGCCAGACTTGCCATGTCCTAGCAAGAGTCTCATAGAGGAGCGCTAGCCACAAGGATAATCCAGTATGTGAACATGGCGACCTTTCTACTATGTCTGTTGGATAAGAGCGGCAGAGAAACCATACCAATGACTTAGCCAACGGACATAATGGAGCCCCATGCAGCGACGATATTTCCGACAAGATAGGGTTTCCCATTTTTGGATGCGGTAGCAAAACGGGACACGAAGCCAGTGTTGGCGATAATACTAGCATTGATACTACAAGTTGTACAGAGTCAGTATCAAAATCTTGGGTATCATAAGTTGAAAAATAACTGTTTGTCACTGACCCAGCCTGGTATCCATCCGCAGCGGCGCTGAAAGCGGCAGCAAAGCAAATCAAGATGGACAACTTGAAGGCTTTGACAGTCTGCCATGGAGTTAGATTCTTGTAGTCGGAGACAGCCTGGCCAGTTAATGCGGCATTCATGGTAGCATCATGCTTTAGTGCACACTCATCTTGAAATTCAACGTGATTTGCGGCGACTCTTGACTTCGTGGCCACTACAGTCGATGTCATGGCTAGCAGCTTTGGACAGAGATCAGTCTAGAATTTTGATATATGAAGTATGATAGCCGAAGACTTGTGGTCAGGGAGACAAGGGTTTCAAATAGCTCTGCTTCGGCACCTGCGGTGATCAAGGTATGAACTGAAAGTGGGTGATTGGAAGCATTCGGCTCAGTCGGTAGAGAAAAGCCGAGATAAATCCTTCACTGCGCTAGAGAATTGCATAGGTGGACTATTTCGGATAACAGATCTCACTCATGGCGTCCGAACAAGGTTGATGAAGCTGTCATGGGATTACAGCAAAAATTTCTCCTCCTTTACCGGCAATTGATGCTTCCACCGCATTTTTCCCACACCCTCCCCATAAGCTGGGCCAGAATTTAGTTTTGTGGATAGTATGGGTAACCTTAAATTCCGACAAAATGTCGAAGAACGCGATCATTTGATAGTGCAGATATCGCGTCACTCTGCTCGTGTCTCTTCGGCTTCAATTTGCCCGACGGGCAGTATGCGGTTGCTCTGGATATCACTGCGCACTGGTTTTTGGTTGGTAAAGGTGATATTGAATACTCAAGAGACCGAGTTCTAGGTTTGTCCCCTTGGCTTCACCGTCTCTATAGTTGCACCGCTCGGTCAGAGACAGACAATGTGTCATAGATAGCCGACGATACTCGAGCAGTTATTTCAGTTTTCTTGTGGAGGTTGGGGAGGGCATTCCTAAAATCTTGTTTTCGCAATCTTATAAAAGTACAGCCGATCAGTCAACTCCTTAAATACTCATCATCACTCGTATATATAAAGGTTCCCAAGAACCTCCAGATGTCAGGGGTGCATTTCTCAACCTGAAAAATATCCAAGTCATCTTATACTTCAAATTATGCATTTCCTTCGGTCAATGCAGTTTTCGCCGCTCTATGGGGTGTTGCTGGTTCTGTCGAGGCAGCCCGTAGTCAAGGGAGACTTGTGGACGTCGAACAGAAGACGACTATTTCTCCACGAGCACTTGAACCCATTCGGATTGTCGAGTTGCCTCTGCCTCCAGTCGCAACCACCGACGACGTTGGTGCATGCACGTTGGAGATCAACTTTCGCAAGACCGGTTGTATGGGTAAAGGTTCCTTCTTTCAAAGCGGGAACTTTCTCCGAGATGATAAACATGTTTACTTCAGATGTTGGGCTTTCTCTTGCTTGATAGACAATCTCACATAGATTTGCTGCGTGTTGAGCGCATCTTTGAGCGTAGTGATAATAGGACTTTGCGCATGGGCGGCGGAATTCCCGTCAAGCTGCTGGCTGTCATTCAAGAATGGGAAGAAAAGGAGTTGGCCCACGTGGTTGTAGTTGATATGAAAATGCACGAAGATATGCCCAAAACCTTGACTTGCCCAGTACGAAACATTATCTGGCGTGTTGTGCATGTTGATAGGGAGTTCCAATAACCAACTGTCGAGAGACGTGGATAAACTTCGAACTGAAACTTCGAGGGTGTCATGCGTCATCTGTCCTGATACGAACATTCTGTATATTTTGTTCGTGTCCCACAGGAAATGATTCAGCTTGATCATTTGGGAAATTTGGGACGAGGAACAGCCTGGCTCTGTAGATGTTGATTTATCCGTTGTAAAAGATTGTGGGAGATCGTGTAAACCCAAGCGACAGAATGCGATTTCATCCATGGGTAATGGAACATCATGGCATGGCTGTATTGCCCTGGGGAGACAGAGGGCTGCCGATGACCAGGTGTCAGTGGCGACCAATGACCACCAGACTATTGAGCAGCAAAAACAAATTAGTAGATTGCCACATACATGCTTTCAAGCCACCAAATATCAATAATACCTCTCACATTAATTTCCTGATCGATGCGAGTTCTTGATAGTGGTCTAGGAAGACCCAGTATCATAGCCATCCGAGCTGCAGCGGTAAAATGAACGGAATCAGTGGCCGGATTCCCTTCGGCCCCTTGAATAGCACCTAATAGCATGCATGCTTGAATGGTAGTCAGGGACGTGTTCTGTAAGTCAAGTAGTCTAGCCGCCTCTTCTGCGTATAGCCGACCACGTTGTCGAGGCTCAATATCTGCAAGGCTGGGATGCGATGAAAATCTAGCGGACAACGCGATCGCGGCGAAGAAAAGAACTTTGGAGATGGTACCATCTCTAACAGCGGACACAAATGACGGTTCGTGGAACAAGTTATAAAATACGATGTGAATGTAGCGGAAGTATAGTTGGACACGCTCGACTGAGAGATCCTGGTCTGGTACGATCTCAGAGGCAGCAGGGGCGAGCACCTCATCCTCGTCGCAGTGAAGCAGAGGATCGTATTCCCGACCATCCGAGCGAGGGACAGAAGTTTGCATGAACGAACATTTTAGCCCCCTTTTAATGCAAAAATTGCAGCGAGCCTCTCGTGGGCGGCGAGGGCATTTTTTGCGCCGGTCACTGGAGGGTTCGCGTTAGATTGCTTAAAAAGGTGCCGGAAATGGGAAGACTGAACCTACCGGCAAGCGACACAAGCTGATTGTGGTCTCATTTGATCTTATTTTAATGGTGGGTTCGATAATAACTTATCGTTGGATTCAGACGACTTACGGTCAAAGAAACCGTAGCAAGATTGTCGGGGGAACAGAGTACTCCACGCCCACAAAACCCACCGGTTTATTACATTTTCAACGTAGTAGATTGGTATGAGAATCGGCATCATATCGCTTCATGAAGGATAAAAAGAAGCACGTTCTGCATGAAAAACATACTAGTCCCTAACATGATATCCGCATACCCAGGTACCTCGACTGAGGTTTTGACCCTAGGGTTGATTCGTAATACGCCCCTTTACTGTGTAGATCGGATCGGCGTCAAGCTATCGCGTCCAGGACGATTTCGAGAGGATTATTTGCATTCAGATGTACGAGATCGGTTTCAGAGTGCCCGATTTTCGATAGGAGCAAGCCACCGAGCATGAATCGATCGAGGTGGGATAGGAAAGTACGTGTCAGATAAGCCGGCTGTTAAAGATGTAATATTACAAAGTGAGACATCAGAAGAGAGGGTCGGAATTGAGATGCCGTTTGATTGATCGGAGTTATTGATCCTTGTCATTTTTAAAACGCGGTCGATGTTGATCTATCTGCGTACTTTGCTGTTTGTACATAAAGCTTCTGAACTACGGTATAACGTTGTGATGATTGTATGAATATTCGTTTCTGAGAATCAAATACATGAAACTAGATCCATTATTAAGGCTTAGCCATCGGTACAAGCAGAGAATAGAACAGTCAAGCTTTTCCCGGCCCACCGAAGATAGCCCATCCGCTCTTCCCGCTTGGACTTCCATCCTCGACTCGATTGGTGGTGTTTTGGTGGCTATGGGTCTGAACCCTGGATCTTTGGAGGGGCATGCGTACGTACGAACGCCTTTACTCCATTACAACGTAATTTCTGGATGATGCATTCGGAGCCGACCAGTGGTGGCATCCCGCTCGTTGTTTCAAGGCACCCGATTCGATGGATCGAGTCAGGTTTAGTGTGGTGTCGAAGAATGACCCAGCAGGCTTCCATTTTCTTCTATGGTCTCCAATTTCGTTCTATTCATCTCTGATTCTGTCCCTTTTCATCGTAAACATTTTTGGTTTTCATGGTTGAGCCACATATCTATCGCGCTCCTTGGGAGTCGATGTTTGAAGCCGCTATAGGTCTCAGTGTATTCTAAAGCGCCACGGAACGCCACGGATAAAGAAAGGTATACGACTATCGGTCGCCTGAGATTTGCGATTGACTCGTTTCAAGAATTGAGTCTCTGCTCGGACTGTCTCGGATACAGAATACCATATTCGGTCACACCCAAATTCGACACCTATAGACCGCCATCGGTCAAACAGAATGGCCCTTTCAGCCTCAGCAATCATTGTCATCGTAGTGGTCGTCGCTGCGCTATGTGTAACCATCCTCTGGACATTCAGCGGCTACTATCGACGCACATCTACAATGGAAGAAGCAAACACCCAAATTTCTCACGAACAAGACGCATACATGAGGCAAGTCCGCCAACGAAATCACGAATACGCTTACTCCGAGTCAGTCTTTGGCGATGGGCGCACGTCACGGACATATTCATCGAATCCGAATAATATTGATACGACGACGCCGAATACGCCTATGACGCTTGCAGGAGGAACTGGAACCCCGGGATGGAGCGCAAAAAGGACGAATAGCAATGGGAAACAGAGTCTGGGTCAGGGTTCAGCGAACATCCTGCAGCAGGAGAAGGGTGGGTCGAGGGTGGATTATTCGATGTATGATTCGGCGGAGTATTTTGAGCAGTCGCCGTATGAGAGTAAGGATTACTACTATGGGCATGAGCAGCAACCACAGCTGTAAGTCCACTAATGCCGAAGCTTGCAATGGACGTTGTTAATCGGGTCATAGAAACGAAAAGGCTCATCATGTTCCACCGGAACAGCAAGTTTGATACAGATATCTAGATGGATCGTCTCGTGATTTTGGAATGCCTAGTCTCCCTTTTGTGCAGACGGTGCCGACGGAGTGGGAGTTGAGCAGTTGGATGGCACATACGGAGTTTTTTGTTCCTACATTACACGTCTCAATGAAGAAGGATTCTACGACCATGCAGTATATGTTTTCACAGACTAAGAAATCTCAATTTGATCCACAAACTTTTCATGGAGCTATCTCCTGATACAATATTGACTTCAAAACTCCATCAAATTTCATTCCTCGCAAGAAAATCCAAAATGAGTCCACCAATCTTCTCCGTCTCTGACTCAACAGCAAAATGCCCGGCATCCAGCAGATGCACCTCCGCCTTTGGTAAATCGCGCTTAAAAGCCTCAGCTCCAGGGGCAATGAAAATGGGATCATTCTTTCCCCAAACTGCCAATAGCGGAACCTGCGATTTGCGGAAATACTCCTGAAATTGAGGGTACTTCTTTATATTGTTCTGGTAATCCCAAAATAGGTCGATTTGGACATTATCATTACCTGGACGTTGAAGCAAAGCGTAATCAAGCGTATAAGACTCCGGTGCAATAACCTTGCCGGGTGATGTGCCTTGTGTGTATTGTCCCTTTGTAGCTTCGAAAGTGAGAACCGCTGCGGTTATAGCAGCGCGGGTGTTTGCGTTATCTTTATCACCGCTTGCCCAGTAGTCACGCAGAGGCTGCCAGAAGTCTCCAAGCCCATCTTCGTAGGCGTTGCCGTTTTGTGTTATAATGGCCTGTATAGCTTCAGGTCGTTTCAGTGCTAGTGTCAACGCTGTTGGCGCGCCGTAATCAAATATGTAGACAGAGAACTTCGCGATAGGTAGAATATCAACGAACTCTAGTATTGCGAGAGCAAGATTGTCAAATGTATGTTCGTAGTTATCAGCTACTTCGGTGAAGCCGAATCCAGGCAGATCTGGTGCAATTACCCGGTACTTGGTTGCGAGTAGAGGAATTAGATTCCGGTACTGGTGGGAGGAGGATGGAAAGCCATGAAGTAGAAGCACGACTGGAGCATTGGCAGGGCCTGCTTCACGGTAGAAAATTCGGGACTTTAGGGTTGGAAGCTCAAGGTATTTGACCTGTGCGATAGATTGAGAGGACGCCATATTCAGAAGGTCCTCAAAAAGTTTTGGAGAGCTTGATAATCAGTGATTTTGAAGTGTGTACTGTTTTTGAAGGTTGTTAGTTGACGATGAGAAAGAAAGTAGGCAGGGAAACTGGCCTTTTTTATACTCAAATTACACAGGATCAATTGATGAACCTCTTCATAAGTTACGGAATACTAATCACAAGATTCACAATCAACTAGACCTGCTAATCGTTGACAAACGTAGGGCGTCGTACAAAGTACGCCATGTCGCAATCGCTAGTCGACCTGGCCAATCAATAGGCTTGAAATAATGACAAATCAGTACTGATTACAAATTCAACTCTTTTGGCGGGGTCGCTGAATCCATATTAGCTAATATCGATTACAAATATAGATCAACTTATGACTTTTCGTCACCATCTTTCTTCTAATCGCTTACAAGTCACAAAACCATGTTTGATGTGCCATGACTCTTGCCTGGTTAAATTATCTGCCAGATGAGGCGTATTTCTGTCTTCTCAATTGGTAGTGGGCTGATATGCATTGCACTCTGAGGAGCCTTGGCTGACAGGCGTTTGTGAGGTTCGAGCTAATCCATTCGATATTCACGCATTCTACTTTTCTCGGTTACTTGTTGCGTGCTATGAATGGTGTCTAAGTTCGACTGACATCTGAATTATCACGAACAAGATCCCTGAATCTCTCTAGCTTCAAATGCTCATCTAGATAACCGACACCATATGACTATGATTCGAAGCCGGATACACCATGTGCTAGGAACTCTGCGGTACTGATAGAACCATATAATCGCAGTCAAATTCCTGTATAATTAATCAGACACCATCATAGAGATTTCCACCAGCGGCCAGATCAATTTCAGTCGCCTCCTTCAACCAAACGAGCGTGAACAACATTTTAGGCGTAAAATCAGCGCCAATGCCAGTCGTACCAGTATCCTTGATCTGTTGCAGGCCTTTACGAATGCCTTCATATGCTGGAGCTATAGCAGCAAACGGGAAAATAATAATCTTAAACCCCAACTCTTTCGCCTTCTCCGGTGTCCACGAGGACGTGGCGCCGTGTTCGACCATATTCAGCAAGACCGGAGTAGGTGCAAGGAGGCGACATGCTTCTCTCGCTTCGTCTTCTGTTGTAACACCCTCCAGAAATGCGACGTCAGCCCCTGCTTTGATTGCTACTTTCAATCGTCGTATTGCCTCGTCAAAATCACGGGTTTGAAGGGCATCTGTTCGTGCGATGATGACAATGTCCGAGCCTAGTCTCTTGCGCTCCAGCACAGCTGCTGTGATACGAGTCGCGAAGACTTCAATCGAAACGACTTGCTTACCACCGAGATGTCCGCACCTTTTCGTTTGTATCTGGTCTTCGATGTGCAAGCCTGCTACATTGCTGCGATGATACTGCGCAACAGTTCGAGCAATCATGTTTGGCCCGCTATATCCTGTATCCGCATCGGCGATTAGAGGAGTTCTGATATCGAGGTTTGCGATCATCTCAGCATGTTCACGCATGTCATTCAGAGTTGCGAAGCCCAAATCGGGCTGGCCGAGTTTTGAGGCGCATGTGCCGGCGCCTGTCTATTTGTGACGCTATCTGTAAGTCAAAATGTTCAAGAAATCGGTTATGGCAGTCCTACCATATAGATGCAATCAAATCCAACATTGAGCGCTATCCTGGCACTAAACCCATCAAAAACCCAGGGAGCAACAACTATGCCCTTCTCGGCAATCAACTGCCGAAGGAACAACCGTTGTCATTAGTCCTTGAAATTTTGTGAGGTAATGTCAGAATAGTATTAAAAAGGGACCATCTCTTAGTCCGAACGTCTCTCGTAGTTTGCATTTTATAACTTTTCGATTCTTATAGTACCTTTGATATTGGACGGATCATGACGTTGTTACAAAAGTATCTTGGGGCAAGTGGATTTCAAATAGCACTTCAATCCAATGAGCATCGGAAAATGGGTTTATTCTTTACGAATAGACAAATCATTAACCGATCGTCATACTGAGCAGATTCATCAATTTCTGGACGAGCGGGGTTGCCTTGGTATAGGGCATAGGTTATAAGGCCCGTCACTTTCTTATGAACAAACTAAGAAAGATCATTGAAGTTATAGTAATCGGACAACCAATCACGAGTCCAGCACACTCATTGGCCGTTATTAAACCTAACTATAGAGCAATTTTGCAACGAGGAGAACTATGCAGTTCTGTATTCAGACCTCGGTATCGATAAAATAATAGGCTCACTTAAGACAACTCCACTTTCTATTTAATATTGCTTGACTTCTACAGGCTGCTTACCGATTGTCTATAGGAGAATCAAATGATCAAAGACATTCTTACATGCGATTTGAAGGTAGGTAGTTTGCATTACTATTATTTTCGTTGTGATTCAGATTATCATGCACTTACAATCGAATTTCTGATCAAGAGGCTATTCTCTAGCCTTCAAAAAGTCTCTTAGATCTCGCTTCAGATTAGAGAAGCAAGAACGAGCACTCTTAACAACTAAAAAGTAGAAAAAACGGAAAATGTAAAAGCGGTACCGATTCTGTATTACGGTAGTTTCCTGAATAGGGTTCGGTGTTAGGGCTTTATCGTGGTCGTCAACTGGAATCAGACTGCATCAATCACCAACCGTATCGAGAGTTGGTCAAAAAGTATAATCTAATCAATCATTCTGGCCGACGTCTGATATTAGGAGCCTGAAGTACGAACTAGACTCAGTAGAGCCAAAAAGTTCCTCCACGGAGGAACTTCTGTATTTGAGATCTTGCGGATCGATAATCCGAAGTTTTGATCGAAAGTTGAAGAGGTCAAGATCTACGAGATGACCTTTATTAAATTCCATCCTCCCATTGTTTTTTATTCTAAGATTATTCACTATTCAGAGCTGCGATTCAAAATAAAATGCCGCACTTCACAAGGCTCATTCGCTTCGAGTCTGCTGGGAACGTACTATTTGCGGATCTCACTTCTGCTTTATCGGAAATACCATCGCTGGGGTCAAAAATCACAGCCTATAAAACCTTTGAAAAGCTCATCGAGAATGACGAGCCGGTTCAAGCAGTCGTTGATAAGGTACGGAGCAATTCCCGGTGTCAACTACCCCCTGAGACTGATTTCATGAAAAGCTTCTTTCTCCGTTACCGAAGACAGATCTCCCAATATATTGCGTAGGCCTCAATTATAGGTCGCATGCAAAAGAAGCTAGTGTTCGTATACGTGACTGCATCACACAGGAAAGTGCAATGCTGACCCAAACCTTTACCTTTATTGTAGCTCAATGTCCCGATGCATCCTCCCGTTTGGACAAAGCCTTCTGCCTCGCTTGCTTCACCCCATGAGGATATTCATATCAGTCGGTATTGCGCATCGAATTTTCCGGACTGGGAGGTATAAATTGCTTCTATGAGCACGGACAAGAATTGAGGATTTAATTGACACAAGCGTTCATTAGGGAGAATTGGTCTTTGTTACCTCCAAAGAATGTCGAAACGTCACACCCGAAGAGGCTGACTCCTATATCTTGGGCTATACAATAGGCAATGATCTCAGTTGCCGAAAATTCCAGATGCCTGAACAAAACGGTGGCCAGTTTTTTTACGCGAAGGCGTTCGATAAATTCGCTCCGATCGGACCGGTACTTGTCAGCTCAACGGCTTATAAGCATGAGGAGGGATCACGTCTGCAAACACGGGTCAATGGTGAAGTGATGCAAAACGTGGAGATAAAAAGCGACGTTATCTTTTCGCCTTCACAAATTCTTAGTTTTATTAGTCAGAGTAAGTTCACCTTTGTTCCTTTCTATAATGATCATTTATAAGTGCAGGGCAATTAACTGTTTTCATAGGCACGACTATCCCGGCATATACGGCAATAATGACGGGCACACCATCCGGAGTCGGTGTTTTCAAGAAACCTAAGCGATTCTTGCAGCACGATGAAGTCGTAGAGGTAGAAATAGATGGCATTGGCATACTCCGAAACAGGATTGTGTTTCCCGATGGTCAGGAATCAACCATGTGAGCATGTCTCGTTAGTCTCCAACGAAGATTAAAAGTAAGTCGTCCTGGTAGCTAACCATATTGCTTTCAAAGTTTGACATATTTGCGTATTGTATATGGCATGATTGTGTATCGGTTGAGCTCATACGTTCTATGGGATTCATCGACGAATTGAGAACATGTATTGATATAAAATGAACAGTAAATTCGGGGGATTAGATTTACAAAACGGTCTCGTATCTACATGTCCGGAACAGAAACTAAGCCCTAGTCTATAGCGAGTCTTCTGTTATCTAATCAAAGGGTAGGCCATTTGAAATTTTAAAACGTAGATGAATAAACCAGAATCTACAACAAATCGAAGTTGTACAGTATGTCTTGAATTTCTCAAGAAAAGCTCTGCTTAGAGTAGAGCCCCTGAAGAAATCTTCTCTATTCGTTGAGAATGATCAATTCACATTTCATCGTCTTTTCCAACAGGCATTAATATTGGGAAGTCTCTTTCTAAAGTTGCTCCGCGGAACATCTTACGAATTCGGCCAAGTGGAGGTAAGCATACTTTTTGGACAATATTAAGCAAGAATATAAACGCGATGAAGGTCAGCAGAAGACGTATAATTTCTAAAGTAGTGAAACATATCATGTTCAGCCGAGTGGACACAAAATGGCCGTCGTGGGTTCAATCATATCAAGTCTACCCCAGTGGGTGCAAGAATGGATGATCCCGCCAATGCCAATTCTAGATGTTCACAACAACCCATCCAAGATACAATTAGCCCTGATTGTCCGTGTGATCATGGGTGTCAGGTTCTCCCAAAATAGCTCATCCGCATTCATAGAGTCCTCCCATTCGGGCACGGTAAGTTCATGCCTCCAGAAGTATTCTGAAGCGGATCCAATCCGTCCACATGCCACCGGTCTTCCGGACGGGCGACAGAGATGCCATTCCGGTGGCCAAAACAGATCATAAACGGCTTCAGAATCCTGTCCGTCCTTCCAGAATGGTAATTCCGGATGAATTTCTGATATTGGGGGTGTGATTTTGAGCTTTTCTGCAATCTATATGCCGTCGTACTCGAATATACCTTTTCCTTGTCGGATTCCGGCGGATGCTTCTAGAAAAAGATTTTTCGTACGACTCCTCGCTTTCCATCAGCTCCTACTAGCCAGGAGGCACGAAGTTCTTGCTTGGCTCTATTGCGGTCAAGATATTGCACTTTGATATTGTCTGCGTTTTCTTCTCGACCTACGACTTCGCAGCCTGTATGAAGGGTGCAGAATGGGGACTTTTCTATAAGCTGTCGAAGATAGAATTCTGCATGAATTATTGTGTCAGCCATAGCCACAGGCAAATGCAATCATCAAAACTTATTGAGTTTTGGTTGATTCAGGAGGATTGCAGTGGGCAGAGCATGTTTGAGACCATCTCCCTTCAAATCGAAAGATAAAAAGGGGTATCCTGAAAAGAGGTATCGTGAAAGTTGATACCCGTGAGTTCTGCAGAACCGAGGCAAAATTTCCATTAGATTCACCAATCTTTCTCCGGTATCATGCACACCTACCTTGGCCGAATAAATGCATAACCCCTCTCAGCCCTAGTTTCCAAAGGCACCGTACTGCAACACCAGTAAGTACACCTCCTCTCGGATCTTGTGTAATCTCTTCGTCTTTCTCCAGAATGATCGACTAATAGGATCGAGGGTCAGTGAACACTGTCCTCTACATTTCGTTCTTTGATATAGATAAACAAAACTTGCCTTCACCCTATGTTCGGCTAGAAAGAGACCCAGAACCAAACCCGATGGGCCACCACCGACTATGACAACATCTATATCCATGGGAGGCATGGTGCGAATAATCTTAGAGTACAACCGTTGTCGTAGACATTGCAGCTTACGAAGGTCCGGAAGTGACTGTAAGGGAGTCGCTTAAAAGCAGATCTAAAGCTCGTTGGGGCAAACTCAACAATTGTCTTGGTCTTCTCAACATACATAGTTTTGATAATCAAGCCATAATTGGAGTGAGCCTATTGTATGATGGTAGTACCCTGAAACTCGCGTCTCTCGAAGTTGTTCCGCGGAACAATTTCACATAAACCGAACTAGTACTTTGATGGTTAGTTCTTACATTTACGCAAATTACAAAGTCATGACTGTTGTGCCGGTGTATGAATTGGCCGAAAATGGGTTTGAAAATGTGTATTTATAGCTACGTAGTCCCTCCGGTTGCTGTAATCTCTAGTTGGACTGTGACTGGAATCCAACGCTCACATAAGTGGAGTCGATTACTGGCAGCGTCACTAACACAACTATTCACACGTGTCTAAGTCCCTTTTATGATTATGACTATTCGGCAGCATTCACAATTGTGCGGACGGAAGCGAGAAATTCCACCCATCTTGGGTGCAATGGACCCTTGTAATTCAACAAAATTGCCTTGACTTGTCGCTGGGATAGTGACCCGTAAACACCAGAAAACGATTCCCTGAAACTTTCAAAGGACACTGCAGAATGTCAAATACGTTAGCTGGAGCAAATTGACATCAAGTCTTTACGAAGGTCATGCCTACATATGATCAGCCTCGGTAAAGTCCAGATCTTCGCGAATTGATCCAAGAGCAAGCGAATTATGGTCTGATCGTGCTTGATACTTGCTTCCATGTTGACGGCAGCAGAGCAAAAATTGGTTTTTCTATGAACCTCGAGAAATACGAGTGCCGTGAGAAAGATGAATGAAATTGCTGGATCCACCCTGACACAAAAGGAGCTGTCCCACTGAGCAGCCGCTCTCGCGACGTTCTGACAGTTTTCAAGGACTTTTTGCCAGTTCCGTGTCCATTCATCACCTTCTTCACCTCTACAATTCAGAACCCCCAAGAACAGTTGCGTAAAGGACAATTGAAATATGGTGACTAGTCTTGCATGATGATAAAACTGAGATTCACCTGCCAAGGCGTTACGATCTGTGTTAAGCCACCCAAATGGAAGGGCGAGTTTCAACGCTGAAAGCTGTCTTCCAGCTTCCTTGAATGCCTCCTCAACCGTGCCCTTATGTTCGCGTAAGTGGTACAGCCGGCCCACCAAGGCAATATCACGCATGGCGGCCACAGTAACTATTAGAATGTTTGCCAGGAATGTATCCGGATCGGAGTTTATCGCAGGAATTACCTCCCACAACCCTTGTGAGCTGGTTGGTAAGTATACGGTATCAAAATGGTCTGATCCCCCGCTTGAAAACGATGTGTTAGAATGACTCCGCACTAAGGCAGTATTGATGAAGTCCTTATCAATCAAATAAGGCGTCCCTGCCGCGAGATTCGTGTATGAATCCATTCTATAAATACACCACCAGAGCAGTCTCCATTCCTGCATTTCAGCCTTGCTGATAGCAGCCCAATCAGGATAAAACGTGGGAAGGCGCTCAAGCTTGTCAATTCCCACTCGATAGGCAATCCGTGTTAGCCTGCCGATACGCATCCACGATTGATCCCCGGGAAACTGATGAAACTCGTAAAAAGCCAAAATGCACGCTTTGCGCATTTGGTCGAGTGTTGGTGAGTCTCCCATCATGTCGAGTTCCAAATGGTTTGAACTGAGCAAATGGTCAATGCGGGTATCTAGGTCTGAGTCTTCGGGAGCAAAACAGGTCAACTTGGCCGTTATCATGACCATTGTGTCAATAAGATCTTTACTGCATATTCCGTTTCGGTACCTCTGCAGAAAGTTTTCTCGAGAAAATATCGGGTTGGCGTCATGAAATAAATCAAAGTACTTATCGAGACTGATATTTTGAATACGCTGTTAGCCTAATTGCCTATCAAAAGATCAATGACACCACGTACAGATATTCTTTTTGTTGAGGAGAAATCTCAAACTTGAAAGAGCTGGTAGACTGAGCGGTGGTGCTCGTCTCTTTGGAAGCATCTCGCGGCCGAAGCGTCGAGGAAGCAGGAGAGTCCTCTGAAGTTGACATTGAATCATCGAATAATGCGTCGTCGCCTATCAATATTCGTGGACTAGCATGTCGTCGCTGACTGCCTGTTCATAAGTTTCCAGGCATGTGTCAGAAAAGCAGTACAGAAAAGACTAGAGATAATCTTTAATACCTGAAGATTCTTGGACCCTCCCTGACTGCTTGGCATGATGTGAGCCTCTCAAGGGCCCAGGCTTGCGTCTTATCGAGGAGTAGGTACAGGATATTTCGCGCTCCAGGCAACGTGAGCAAGTAGGACGTTTCTGATCACCTAACATCAACAGCCGGATTAGCCGGACACATCAAGATTTTAAGCACGTCAAATATACACTTCACTTTTCTCCTGGTATGGTATTTAGCATCATTGGAAGTTGATTGATACCTGGCATGTTTCTTACCGAATGCAGCCGTCGCACACTCTAGAAGGTGCAGGAGAGTTGCCACTATCGAGTCGATGTGTTGATCCCTCCGAGTTTTGAGTCACTTCCCGTGAGCCACGTACGGCAGTCTCGTGATTATCCGCATTCATTGTGTTCCATAAACTCTCTACAGGTTGACCGCGATTATGAACGACTAGAGCCGGGATTGTACCGATCTCATATCCTTCGCTGTAGACGTAAGATGCAAAAATTGAAGTGACGAATCACTGAGAGCCAACTAACTTACTTGAGTTTGACCTAATTATGTTAAGTTAAAATGAGGATGACTAATCAGGCGATCCATTGTATTCAGCTATCGCCGAGGACATTCGGGCATCCTGTAGGACAGTCAAAAAAGATGGGTCAATAACGGTAACAACTATGGATTTTTCGAGAGCCTCGGAAAAGTCGTATAAACTATATTAACCGTCGATTCTCCGTTACTTCGACTCTTGCCGGGCCTCTTAGGGCTTAGGGTTAGGGCTTGAATCCAGAATTTCGCATGAATAAAAGGAACCTAACGCAGCTGTTTACAGATTATTGATTTAAGTATAGACGAAATTTGACTAGTGGAACTCTTTGCAAAAGGCACAATCCACGTATCCACTTTCCCACCCCGGAAATAGAGATGAGTTCTCACATACTTTTCTATTGGAACTCCTGTCTTGGGTTTTTTTTTTTTAAAAAAAAAAAAAGGGTCAGGGTTGACAACAAAGTTTAACCCGGAACAATGACAGCATTTTATTCCTTACATGTTTGATCGATAGCTTTCTTGGTTGATTCCGCATTGATTCCCCTGTTGAGAAGGACTGGCGTTATGTTGTGCCATTGCTCAATCATCCACAGAACAGTTTTCTGCCCACTGCAATCAGCGTTATCATTAACTCAAACGCGTGCGTCGATCAAATGAAGATAAGCCAATCTTATTGGTGTTAATTGTTCTAGTATGTATTGGGAAAGTTGGTCCCGGATCTGTCATGGGCATACCGTTAAAATCGCTGTATGGGCTCAGACGCGACCCTATCTTGTCGCCTCCTACAACCGGTAATTGAACGAGTAAATACCGTCGGAAACTGTTTCTAAGAATTCCTTTTGTGTACATGCCAAGAAGGGTCTCCAGAGTCGACGAAGTCTCTCTATGGACCCCAAGTTCTTGAGCGTCGTCATAGATGAGCCTACTCGCGTCTGCAAATTCCACCATTTCAGGCTGAATGGTTTCAAGATTGGTCTCAAGACTACCCTTGAACACCTCGTAGCGCAGCCCATGCAGCCAAACCAATGGGTATGGAGAGTGACAACAACTTGCACATATCGGGAACTTTGAGCAGGTTGCGGTCTAAGTCTGCAGACTCCGGGGAACATTAAATGAAATTCGGAGGGCGTACCAAGGATATGAGCTCTGATGTCTGCAGCTTGTCTGCACAGTATGCATTAATAATAACCCAATCATGAACATCTTGTAAGCCTGTCATGATTGAGATGACTCTCGGCTCGATCTCAGTCGTGTTGACCCGGTCTCAATGTACACCATGCAATTGACAATGAAGAGACAAGTCGTGCTGTCAAACCCTGAGTTCTGCCAATTGCACTATTTGGGTTGTCAACAATTAGATTGCTGCAGTTTGTTGCAGCAAGAGCTGGACGTGGACAATCAACAATGGTTGACCCGAATTAAGGTGTCGATGGTTGATGCCTTCTGAATTAGGCGGAAATCTTGGAACACAAGACCCCTTCAGGGGATCTATTTATGGGCTATCAACATTGAGGGTTCGATATTAGAATCAATTATTCTTGGTGCCTTCAGCATCCACTTGTGGCTCACGGTCCGTGTTGCAAATGATGCAGTGGCTCCTAAAAAACTGGGGTTCAATACGTAGGACATCTTCCATGAAAAGACAACCCCTTTTCAGGTCACAGATCCATTCGAGTGTAAATATAGAAGCCGTAATCAATCTTCGGAAAGATCACCAGCCGCCACTACAGCAACGGCAGTCTTGCGTAACCAAAACCCATCTCTAACCCGCTAAGCTTTACAGCAAAGCTTAGCCATCCAATCTGCTACGAGCTATCATCTAGCGCCATGCGGGTGGTTCTGGATGCAAGCATTGTGGCTGACCGTGCGGGGATTATACAGCCAATCGTTCCATCTGCGAGCGGCATCGCCAGACATGAGTCGCCAGTTGGCTGCCCACGTCTGGAAGTCTGTAGATCGGATAGACAACGCCACTCGGTGCTGTTTGTCGTGATTTTGACTGGAGGGCCACCGACATCATATGGATCTACATACCCCTCCAGGAGAAGTGGGATGTTTCGGATGGGAAGATTATTTAAAGCACCCCTCGCCTCTTCTGCTATCGATTGACTCTTATCTTTCAAGCAACACTTTTCAACCCACTTTTTCAAATCAATACTAATAACATATCTTCCATCATGGGTTGGTTCAGCGGTAGGTCTTTTCTCTTCTACATCCCTCACAACACCCGAAAAGTGGACCCGCTGGTGTTAACGTTCATTTCGGCTATTCCTAGACGACTCCCAGCAGGCAGACAGCTACAACCAATACCAAAACGCCGATCATGAGGCCAGTTTCTCTCACGAGCTGATTGCTGGTGCCGCATCCTACGAAGCCGCCAAGGCTTACGAGCGCCACGTAGAGGCGAACGGTAAGCAAAGATATTCTGTCTGTCTCATCCAGCGCAAACGCTGACAAACTATGTAACCAATTCAGGCCAGCCTGCCAGCCACGCCGAAGCCAAGGAGATCTTGGCCGGTTTCGCAGGCGCTTTCATTGACCGCGAGGTCGAGACCCGCGGATTAGACTACATTGACAGGGAGAAGGCCAAGCGCGAGGCCCGTAGACACATTGACAGCGTCGACCCCGGAGATGTTGGATACTAAGTTGCTGAATATTTGATCGCGACTGTACATGGACCAGTTAGTTATATGCAAAGGTCTTTTAGTCAACACGACGCCGACACTTGATTGTGCTTAGTGTATATAAGTTTAGTATTTAAAAGAATGCTATGTTGGCCCAATTCTATGACAATGACATTTATTAATCAAGTAGCCAATGATTCTTAAAGCTTGACTCCATATATCTCGTATTGAAGTAGTTAAGCTTCCAATGTGGACATTTTGCATACCAATGAACGACAGACCCATCCGCAAATATTAATACTAGTATTTACATTCGACTAATCTGCATATACTCTATCTTCTTATCCGTCCTATCAATCAGCGGAACGTCGCGATTTGTGCGAAGAATGGTTGAGAATTTGGTGTCGAATGTTCGGCGCCCGTCAGCGATGAACGCGCGATGATGCCGTGGATGACACAGAGGACAGTGAGGAATACGCCTAGTGTGTATGCGGTCCAGAGAATCTCCTTGGAGTAGGAATAGACATGGAGACTGGGTTTCTCAACTCGGGCTGCAATCAGGGCAACGCAGCTTTGGTGAATACGACGATTGTGGAATGTTCGTTGTATAATGCTACTTATATCAGCAACTTTACGTGTATCAATGGCGCTCAGACAATAGACACCAAGTTGCCCTTGCAACACATCAATGATGTGGGTTATATCGGCGGTGCTGTTTGGCGCATACCCATTGGGTCTTACATACGAGAACGGCACCAGCATCATATACGTAACGCCTCAGGACTACAACACTACTCTCGTCGAAATGGTTGCCTATTAATCCGTCATGGATTCCTTTGGGCAAAATGATGGACCAACACTCTGGGCGTGGAATCTGGCCTTGTCTCTTCGCTAGTCGCTGTCAATAACGAGCATCATGACTACAACTTTCCTACAGAGTAACGAATTTGCGTTTCTGCAATCGGCAAATGAAGGCAATGAACTCAGCGAAGACAAATGGGATTGGCCGGGGGACTCGATAACGATATCCCAAAAACGGCACAATTCCATTGACTGATGCTCTCGAAGAGGCATTCAGGGATATCAATCTATCCCTTATCGGCAGAACATACCCTACAACCAAACATGTCAAGTCCCTATGCCCCCGACATGGTGAATGTGACCGTCACAAACTACACAGACGTTTGGCAGCGCCGCAATGTACATCGAAAAGGGTGGAAAGTCTGTGGGATAGGGATAGCCGTCACTTGCATAGAACCTGTCACCCTCGGGTCCCACGGTGCTACTTCGGAGTGTGTAGTTGCCAGTCACATTTCGAGAAGGGCAATGAACCATTTGCCATGGACGAGTCAGGTGTCCAGGAGATATAAGCGTAGGAGATGCCGCAGGCCGGATCCCAAGCCTGCATTGACTCGTAAATATTGTCTACAACCTCTTGATGAAAACTGGCATTGATAGCCTGGCAAGTCAACGCTGGTCCGTGGAAACTCAGTTCCCAAGTCGTGTTTGCTTGTGGTGGACTAGTGGGCTGGATTGCGGGCAAGTCAAATGGGAAACAAACGATTTTATACGACCTGTGGTTAATCTTTGAAAGGAATTTCGCAGGTGGCCGTTCAAGTACTAGTCTGATCTATTTAATACCAACTTACTGACACCCTACACAGTCTACCGTCCTAATGAGCAAGTAGTATAATCATTCCAGCCTCTCAACGAGTCTCTTATTCGTACTTCACCGTGAATTGAATTTTCACCACTAAAAAATGTCCCAGCTGAGCTGTATTGGTCCCGCAACCGCGAACTTCTGAGCAATAGTAAGGAGCATAATTCGACCAGAGAGAAGCTTCAAGCTTCCAGCTGAACCGTAGCGGCGTAGCGGCGTAGCCATGTATCCCCTTCACTGCCCTTTTCCCCTTCGGAGGTTTAGCCGTTTTTTCATTAGGGAAATCCATGCTACGGCAAAATCTCCATGACAATGGTACGTAGCATACTTGAAACGGTCTAAGTGCAGCCATCCCCGGCAGTATTTGTTGTTCTGGGCGTTACTTATTCAGGGGTGTGACCTGTTCAACGGCTAGCCCTATCATAAGGTCTAGACTCAGAAGCTGTCAAGGTAATTGCACCTTGAGGATCCCGGAGCCACAAAGAACCAATCATGTGAAATGATGACCGGCTGAGATCTCGTTAAATAAACGGAAAAAGTAGGATGATGTTCTGAGTATTCCAGACGAATAACATAACTTCATAATCATCTATAGGGTATCGTTAACACCATCACATGCATCTATACATACATAGCCCAATCCTAAGCAAGCATCTCAAGTATCCGCTGCGCCTTCTCACCACCTAGATAATCCTGCCCCTCTTGAGCAGCAGGGTTCGAAGCATCATAGTCCTGATCCGCCATCTCCAAATCAACTTCTAGGCTAGCATTATACGCATTCATGACTGTATCGTGCTCAATGCGCACACCCCCTTCAACCAGCACACGAATACAACCCGCCAGTCGCGCAATCTCGCGTCTCGTCTGCCGCGGAATCTCGTCATTTTGACTGGAGTATATCGAATGAGTAGCTATTTCTTCCATGCGGGTGATCGAGATAGTCTGTGTAGCTGCGCCATCTGCCAGTTTCGAGATCCAGATGTACCCATTCACGCCGAGGATGATTTCGATATCGCCGCCGCCATTGGCTGCATTGACTGTCCATTTCTGTCGTCGCGATCGAACGACGCCTCCAACTGCTGCTGCTGCTGCTGACGATGGCACAGCGATATTTGAGGCAGCACCCCCGCCACTCTTTTTGCTAGCGGAACCACTACCACCCGTGCCCGTCACAGCCATGAACACGCCATTCCGCAATTTCCCATAACTCAATGACCGGGTATGCAAAGTCGCTGATCCGTCTTGATGTACGCTCTGCACCTCTGCGACGACAAGGTCTCCTTCAACGAAGAAACTTCTCATTTGTAGTTCATCTGCGCTTGTGCGTCGGCGGAGGATACCGCCTGGAAGATTGATGGCTGAGAGGGGTAATTGTGCGAGCAACGGAGCAGCGATGTCGACCTTCCATCTCCGTGCTTGGACTTCGACAATGCGGCCAACGACGAGATCGCCGATTTCAGGCATATAGCGAGCTCGCAAGGGGTGGACGGACAATAATTTGTTAGTTTTGGAGACCGTTCCGGCGACTGTGGCGATGATGGAGGTTGAGAATGGGGTGGTGAATGTTCCATGGCCTCTGTCATAGTACATTAGCTGAATTGTGCTGGATTTATTGAGTAACACAGGTGAAAATACCGCATCCATTGAGGATCGTTGGTAACTGTTTCGCCTGGAACGACGGTCCCAGTACCGAATCCTGAGGCTTGACCTAGACGTGGCCGTTTGATCTGCAGTCTGTCCATGTCCACGTCCCCCTCTGAGTCTTGGGATTCAAAATCGCGGTCGGTGTATTGTGAGGTCGCATTTTCTGCTACGGGGGCTAGAATCGTGATGCCCATGACGTTTGAGAGTTGGAAAACAATCAGTCAACTAATTTCTATTTATCCTGGGTATTCGTGTTGTGTATTGAGAGAAGATTGGGAGTGAAATGTTTGTTGGCTGAATTATCGGGTGATGTGTCTCTGGAGCTGTTGGATTATCCAAAATTTGAAGCTTTAAGTGAAGCAAACAGTGCAAACAACACTTCCGTCATCACGTGACTAATCATTTTCTAGTTCAATCTTCGTAAACCTTCACTTTCCAAGTTGACTTAACAGCTAATGAAACTATTGTCCATTACAGCAGGCAGTGAACCGTTAAATCGGCGAGCCGCTATGGAACCCAACAGTGCAGGTATGATCACTCATAAACATATTGGCGACGATCTTCATTCAACTGACCCATGCATATAGCCCTGCCGATGGCCGACGATACCCTCACGCAGGAGATTCTCGACATTACGTAACAACCGGCGCACTATCGCCAGTCAAGAAAGGCGCGAACGAAGCTACCAAAATCGTCAATTGCGGCGTTTCCGAGCTCACCGTTATGCACCTTCCTCTCCTCTGCGAAGACAAAACCACGTACTACGTCTGGATCCCAGCAAAACCGCTCTCGGCCGCGCTTGTGGCGTGAGCCGGCCGTTTACTGTGACCAGTATCACTTCGAACGATGCGAGTGATTTTGCGCCGCAGATTCAGCGGCTCAAGACGAAGGAAAGGATGAGAGGCTTGCTATCTAAACTTAGTCTCAAATTTGCGCAATGCGATAGGAAGCTGGTGCGATGGAGCGGTTGGAATCGGCTTGGGGTCAATGTAGTGAGTTATGCATCCTGTCAGGATAGAGGGTGAGCTTTTAACTAAGGTCGCCCCGGGATCAAGATTATGGAGGGCGTGAGACTGGCAGAGGTCGCGATGTCGGTTTTTCAGTTCACCTTGTATATATATATATATATATATATTTTTTTTTTTTTTTTTTTTTTTTTTCAATCTCATAGATCCTAGGAGAAGCTTGTCTGAATAAACAACGTTCACTATACTTAGCCCTAACTTTAATGCATCTTTATCTCGCAGCACGATCAGCGGGAGCTCTGAGCTTCACATCCAGCCTCAACAATAGAATATACGTAGTGCCGACAGAAAGTCTTATTGTTACCGTCGTCCGAGCGGTCATCAGGATCTCAAGTATGACGACTATTATCTGCATTGAGACTAATTCAACCTCCTCATATCCAAGTAGCGACGTCAGCCGTCTCTAGATCCTATTAAACTTTTAATTTCATACAGACATGAATTTTCTTGTGATGCGAATACAGCGCGAAGGACAGACCGCTCCTCTTTTTCAACTTGAGAAGGTTATTATGATCCTTGTCCCTGGCAAGCTGCATGTCGTAAACGTTGCGACATGTGCCAGCCTCATACCTAGGTAGACCAACATTGTTGGCTGACCTTTTACGCGACTATTGCCTGCTAAATGGCAGCTGATGTGCAGTCCAAGAGTCCAAGACCATAGGAAAAATGAAGGGACAGAACCAACAATGCACATCAAGAGGCACTAGCGGGCTCTAGTGTGCCCAACTCTAATGGTCGCCGAATCGGCGAGTGCATATCCTTGTCCTTGATTTAAAAGAGACTCGTCTAGGCAGTAGGGACTAGTTAGGACAACAACTCGAAGAGGCTTCGGGGTTTTGAGAGGTTGCCGAGTGCTTACTCCGTAGAAATGATCATCACGTGTACGTACCCCATCCCCATCCGCCTTGCTATATGGAATGTTTGTGCCACTGTCTTCGCAAGACGGGAGAGAACTGCAAGTACGACAGTCAGCTCGGCAAGTCGGCGTTGCCTGCGACAAGAAAAATTTGATCCTCACCAGCTGACGATTGCTGGAACAGGACACAGACTCTTGCTGTGGAACCAACGGGTACGAGAGTGCCAATGTCGATCTTTCTCTTTCGGATGCAATGCCATAATTGCCCAATGAGGCAAACAGTGCATTTTGACCCACGCATGAAAAGAGCAGAGAGGGTGCGCTACTCTGACAAAAGACAGACCAGCCAATCTGGCGCGATGAATGTAACAGATACGCAGGCTGGATCCGACAGATATGGGTAACACTAATTTACTGTACTAGTAAGAGTGATCCAGCGCAGTGGATGCCTCGAAAGTACGACCAGGCATCCAAAAATGAGAAAATGGCCAATCCTGATTGGGAAGACCCGCGGCGCTAACGAAGCTAATGTGGTGTTTCGCGGCTGTCCATTGGCTTATGGATTAGTGGATGATTGTATGATTGGCTCAGAGCGGAGTTTGTGGGTGAAGAAAACCCCCAGTTCCCGCCTTCCCGGGCCAATCACGTTCTGTCTGGCGGTCTGAGCCGCCGAATCAGGGCTTCTCCTCAGCATACTAAGTATGCCGCACACTGCATCTACTACTCCGTACTCCGTACATACTATGTACTCTGGAGTCTGTACTACACCCGTCCTACGCACTACGGAGTACTCCTGCAAAGTCATGCGAGAGTACATAGTCATTTTAGAACTGGAGACTTAGGCGGTCATTTCGAAAGTAGCGGCAATGTCCGTTGCCTAGGCGTGGGCAGATCATGCTGGATATAATACCATGGAATAGAACGAGAAGTCTGATGGATCATTGCGGAGAGGCGCGTATAAACGAGAAAAAATGCATTCGTCACTCAGACTACATACGTAGCTAGCCTTAGGCTTACTTGCTGTGTTATACTAGAGTAAGCGAGGATGCGCTCGTATGTAAGCAACTCCGCGGGCGCCAGTGAAGGGGCCTAAATCCCAATTACGGCCCGCGTCTCCACTCGCAGCCACCTTCGCTCATCGCCGGGTTCAGTCCCCAGCTTTCCGCTTTTCCTCTTTTCGACTTTCCATTCAATATCTCGCCCTCCCCCGGTCTGTCTGTCTGTCCAGTGCAGTCATATTTTTCTTTTCACAGTGATTTTTGTGTCTACGAATACTCAAAACGTCGATCGATATGCTGGCCATTTGATTGCATCTCATCATCGAAGGTATCATTCCGAAGACCGACCGAGGGCAGTCCACGACATAACGACCGATCACGCTTACATGGACATGGCCTGCTTCATCCAGCTACGCGATACGGTGCCCTCCTGGATCACCGACGTCAACCAACTATCCGCCCATGTCCACACCAAGCGAGCCGAGTTCGCTGCCGAAGCAGAGAAATCGAATGATGCATCGTCACCTCTCCGCCGAAAGAAATCGATCAGCAGCAGTCTATCGTCTGTCCGCAGCCAACGAGGCGGCGTCAAGCCAGCAGCGCAGGGACTGAAGCGGTTCTTGTCACGAGAGTCATTGAGTCAGGACGATGGCGTTAAGAAACAACGAATAGTGGAGACCGATCAATCAGCGAAGATCGATGCTTCCGAGTCCATCACACCGGCGCCGTCAGTCAGACGAGGCAAGCCGGCACGGGGCATTTCCTACGATGGCCACACTCAAAAGGTCCTCGAGAAGATGGTTCGAGATATTTGGACCGCCAAAAGCAACATCCGGTCATCCCGCATCTCGTCGTCCATGCGCACTGCTTTTGGGGGGCGAATGAAAATGCACATCCCCGTGAAGAACTCATACAACGGAAGCAGAATCCCAGAAATATCCTCAGACGCCAAAGCGGATATAGAAGTCGACTTGGATGCGGCCGCTGCAACAGATAATGATGATGGATTGGAAGATCAATTACAATTACGCATGCTTATGATAAAGCAACGAGCACGTCGGAATCAGACTACTTATACACCTCTACCACAATCACGCTATCAACAACCACAACCGCCTACGCGCTCGAAGGAGAGCCCGTATGATTTCATTGAGGGTCAACTTGAGAATGCACAGAATCTGTGCGAAACAGCAGCATACAAGTTCCTGCGCGAAGGCAACTGTCTTGACGAGCTGGACAGAATCAAGCAGGCATACGGACTGATCCTCGAAGCCTCGACAACAATGGCCGAACAGGAAGAAGAAAAGGCCAAAGCCGAACGTGAGCAACAAGAAGACGCCGTCACCAAATCCGACGCTACGATCGCAGTAGATGAATTGGAGACTCCCGTCGCCGCTGCTGCCCCTGCTGTGGCTTTGACGTCCAAGGATCCCGGCGGAAATGATCCTGAAGAAATCAATGCGGGTCTGCTTGAAGTTGATGACCAGTCTGATGCGTCCGAGGTCTCTATTGATATAAGCGCCTTCCGTATGACGCGGCATGGTCAGAGGACTATGGCTCCGTTCACAGTCAATCGAGCCAGATGAATGTCTGGCAATATGTCACGAATCATGCTTTTTCGTCTTTGGAAAACGGATATATATGCACAACACTCATTAATAATTCACCTACCTGCCCGTCGACGATATCTACCTGGTTGATTGTCTATCTTCTATCGTTCCATTTCTTTGTCATTTCTATCATCGTCGCCATCTACCGGGACATACACGACCGTTTTCACCTTTTTCCCATATACTACCTCACACGTACAGCAGAGCTGTCACGTCGACAATCATTCTTCTTCTTCCTCTTTTCTGTCCATGTTCAATCCTTTTTGTCACTACATATTAATCTCTCATATTGATCCGGGATTCACGAAATGGGATCAAGTGGTGTTTCTTTTTTTTTTTCTTTTTTTTTTTTTTGGATGGCGGTTTACGAGGGGCCGGAGTTGGGTACATGGCTGAGCTTTGGGCTTCGACTATTTGATCTGATGTATATATTTGATTCGTGGAGTCGACTTTTGCCGATGGTTGTCGAGGGTTGTATAGTTCTTTTTTTTTTTTTTTTTCTTTTCGAATATAGCCACTCGTACATATTAAGGTCTTAATTCTTTGTAGAGCGTCGATTCTCGTAGAGGTGGAATTGAGGGAATGATCATATACAGAAACAAATATAAGTATGTACCGGGAAATAAGAAAGATATATGTACATAGGCGCGGAACCAACTTAAGAGGTAATATAGAAATTAAAAGGTATATACAACGGCACAATCCATCGCAAATCAGCAGAGGCCAAGGTGGTCATATTCGTCCAATTCATCATCATTAACAAAACGCAGAAGGAGAAAAAGAAGGGGAAGCCAGAGTTGCACTAAAAATACAACCATCTAAGAAAAATCAGAAGCTTAACATGAAAAGTGCACAATGGATAGATAAACGAGAAGCGAAACGATGGAGGATCAAGTTATTTTGATCATCGAACATTCACAACCCGAACAGCTGCCCTCTCGACAATCCCGCCTCCTCTCGGATACGGAATCCGCTGCGTAACCGCGTCGTGAATCTCGATTTCTTCTTCTTCGTCTTCTTCGTCGAGGTCGTCCAGATCAAAGCTGACTTCGCTGTGGACGTCGCCCTCTTTGTGTGCAGCGGAGAGGTGATTACTTATAGGCGGAGGTGGTGGGTGGTGGACGGGTTGGGGTGGGTATTCTGGTTCTTGTTTGTAGCTTACAGTCTGATGAGATATATGAGAGTGAGGGTAGTGGTCGTAGTCACCGTAATTCTCGTCGTCCATGTATTCCTGCATTATCTCGTCGCGGGCTATGCTCGATTCCTCGTCGTGGTCATCATGCCCATTGGTGCTGATGCTCGCATCATCCAGGAAGTTGAGATACGGCGTTTTCGGCCTCGTTTTGATCTCCTCATTCTCTGCTACCTCGACATCCTTCTCAATATCTTCGCCCAGCGTCGACGTTGAAGGCGACAATAAACCCAGCCCAACGCCTCCATTCGAGTTCCTACTATTGAGTTTCGAATCCGCAATCGGCATTGGTAAAGGAGATGTAACCGCCTCCCCATGTTCCATTGAAACATCCGTCCCCCTCCTCTCCGCAGCCCTGAGATGCGGATAGAAATCAATCGTGCCAATGCCATCACTCACAATGACCCCCTCGCGATCCAACTGGCATCGCGCACGGATAAAGGGGTCAAGTTTCCAGAAGTTTAGCCTCAGTTCCTCGATGAGTTGTGCGCGCCGATCTTCTTGAACCGCCAACCCGATTCCGTCACGCATGGCGATGGTCTGCAGCCATAAGCGAGTCGCCTCGAGGAAATCCTCGCCTATCCGTTGGCGCTGAGAAGCCAGAAACTCGCGTGTGGGAGAGTGGACGTCTAGCGACAGGTTCTCGGCTCGGTCGTTCATGTCCGGCTCAATATAGTGGTATTGATATGTATCGTCTGTACCACCCAGATCAGGCGGGATATTTGATCTGGGTATGAAGCGCTCAAGGTCGTCGAGGGTCTTTGTGAAGTGCACTTTTGAGACGAGGGAGTCGTTCATCCAGGTTTTGATCATTTTCCATATCCCTTCTTCAGTTAGTATGTAAAATTGAGGCAAGAACCAAAAGGGGGAGAGAGCCGTACCTGTAAAAAACCACGGCGCTTTATGCAGGATAATCGCCGCCAGACATTCCGGGTAAAAGTTCTCCATGCATTTGATGATATACTTGACCGGCGTATAATCCATATTAGCCATGGAAAAGTCCGTCATATCGAATATAAGGATCTATCAAATCAGCACTCATCACGTATACCTTGCAACTTGCAAGAGAAAGCAAAAAAAAAAAAAAAAAAAAAAAAAAAAAAAAAAAAAAAAAAAAAAAAAAAAAACAAAAATAGCACAAAAAAAAACCAACCAAAAACAAAAAAATAAAAAAAAAAAAAAACCACAAAAAA